>DWLI01004323.1:0-10959 GCA_018249915.1 Cecropterus dorantes dorantes
GGCGACCATCTCAGTCCTCGGGAGTAGCAACGCATCTGTGTTTGACTTCAGATAGAACTTATGTTCTTTATGAAGTTGCTTACAAATGTTCATGGGCGGCAGTGACCACTTACCATCAGGTGGACTGCATGCGCGTTTGCTACTTTAATATGATATAAAAAAATCAAAAAGAGGAAAGATTTGATTGTTTGTTTGTATTGAATAGGCTCTGAAACTACTGGACCGATTTCAAAAATTATTTTACCATCAGAATCCTACATTATCCCTGATGAACATAGGCTTTATTTAATACGAGAAAAAATAGAAATCTGCGTGAAAACTATTTAAAGATGGCGACTATTTTATGTCCCGTAGCGAAGCACGAGTGCTTTAACAATAATTAATATAAAGTATAATATTTAAGAAAAAAATGTTTTTATTACGTGAATTGTTTGTTTCCTAAAAATAAAATAAAATAAAAAAATAAATAAAGGTAATACTTACTTAGGATTGGAACGGTTGCTGATCTCAGCAGATTCGTCCCGGTGTGACCATTACTGGCGTCCGTTTTGCCCCAACCAGCTATCACTCCAGACTTGCCCCGAAGCTCCAGATCTACTTCAGGCAGGCAAATCGGTAGGATATGACTGGTGTACGTGATCGGACGGGAGAGTTTCAGCAACGCAATATCGTAACGGTCCGGTTGCGTCATCCGGAACTGGAAGAGCGGGTGCAGAATTTTCTGGACGACCCTGGGGAAGATATGTTTTTGTAATATGAAAATAGGAAAAATGATATTTCCTATTTATCTGATGGTAAGTGGTCACTGCCGCTCATGGGTCTATAATGAACCCAGGATAAGATCGGAATCTGCCACTTTGTCGCGTGGCGGAGCTAGAAAGGCTTTTCAAACTTTCAAACCTGACTTAACTTTAAGATAGCTAAGTAGTTATATTCGTATTTAACGTATTTAAAGCTTTATTAGTAACTAGGTGTGCTCCTCGGTTTCATCCGATATTACATAAGAAAATAAACCAACAAATATAGCGTGATGTTATATAGCCTATAGCCTTCGTCGATAAATTTGCTCTTCAACACATAAAGAATTTTTCAATTCGAACCAGTAGTTCCTGAGATAGCCCGTTCAATCAAACAAACTCTACTGCTTTATAATATTAGTATAGAGTATAGATTTATTACTATACTATATTTCAATAACATTTTCATGTATTGTTTTCGACTTATCATTTATATATTTTGTCTAATTACTATCCTATTATGTTCTACTCTACTTTAATCCTTAAATTTTATATTACGAGTAGTAACGTACAATAAAATAAACAAAATACCTTTATATACCAAAGAATAAAAACAAAAATAATAGACACGCAATAGGTACAACAGACGGCCTTATGACCGTAATAAAGACTCTTTATCAACAAAACCTCAGAGATGTTTAAATTCAGATGCAAGACTACATGATACAGCATACCCAAGTTTTCTCGCAGTGTGTGCCCCGGCGGTGGTGTCGAGAGCGCCTAACCACACGGCAATATCTCTTGGGCGGGCGCGCGACACGCAGTGGGCGGCGGTCGCCACGAACCATCTTGAAACTGGAAATATTAAATTAATATATTAGTGAAAATATATTGAGGTCGTGTTCCGATCCGGTGGTCGTGTAAGAAAAAATACTGTAACTGACAATTTCTTAGTGCCCCTGTAGGCCTATACGAAACTAGGTGTGCTACGCGGTTTCACCCGATACGAAATAAGAAAAATAGCATGATGTTATATAGCCTATAGCCTTCCTCAATGAATGGACTGCTTAATGCAAAAATATTTTTTAAAATTTGTACCAGTAGTTCCCGAGATTAGTCCATTCAACCGAACAAACTCTACTGTTTTATAATATTAGTATAGATATACATAAAGTTCATTTTCATTGTATTGCTTTCTTTTTATTGGTACAATTATATTATTATTATAAATATATTTTATTTCATTAAATAATAGAGGCTGTGCATCAACCATCTTTGGGTATTATGACGCTTTTTGTCTATTTTCACTAGGCGTTTCACACGATAATGATTTTATCAAACACATAAGAATCGCAAACAACCTGCTGTGTCATGAAACATTGTTATCTTGTTCAATTTGCCTTCATTTGTAACGACTGTTTACTGTGTACTGTGTTCGATTACATTCTCGTTTTACATTCTCGTGTAATGCGTATTGTTTTTCGTAAGCATGTCCGTTTTTATTTGTTTGCTTTATGTGTATTTATTTTTGTTGTCGTAGACGGCAGTTCCTCGGACACACTGAGAAAGCTGAGCGACGATTCGTCAAGAAAACATTTATCAGGTAAGTTTCATCTGTGGCAAAGAAGACGCGTAATTTGTTTTCCTTTGCATGTACGTAAACTGAGCATGAATGTGCTTAAGTTTCCACACACATACCATCGCACAAAGCATTGTCGACTTGTATATACCTAGTAATAATATTGTCACCTTTTCACCCCCGTATCATGCTTCTGCACGTGGAGCAGATTTGATTGAAGCGGAGGAAGACGAGGTCAGCAGCACCCTCCCTGACCGGCGCCGATCATTCCGCAAGGCATCTAGTAAGTCACGCATCTTCATTCGCATGTTAAGAAAATAGGATATAAACAAACAAGTAAATGTATAAATACATTTGAATCAAATAGTATAGTAATTTTAATGTAAGCCCCTAAAGGGCATATAAGGGTGGAGGAATGCTTTTTAGGGCTTTGTAATGTAACTGCATCGCATGCACTGGTACTATAAGGTGATGGAACGTAATAAACGCATTGGCATACCTAACTGGCCACTACTCGTATATACAAAACAAGTACAGTAACAAACGATTTACCCAATAAACAAAAATACTTAATAAAATTAAACTTTAACAGTACGCATGTAGTAAGAAAATCCTTAAAACCGAATGAATCTAATGATCTAATAAAAATTAAATGTATCGAAATACGTATATTGTAAACTTGAAACTAACCTATTTATTTTGAAATGTGCTACAATAAAAATGATTTATGTAAATAGCAGTCTTTAAGTTTGGCGCTTTTGTTCGCCGGATGATGGGAGGCGGCTGCCCACGCCAATGAGCGCCATCAAAACTTATGTTTGCAATTAGTTTTATTGTCTTCTTGCGAACATCATAATCATAACAAACATTTTTGTTGTTGCCGCTTAAGGCAGATAACAAAATCAATAAGTACCTTTCAACAATATTTAAGGACTTCAACAATAAATATAACACTTACCTACACTTAAAAAAATTCAATTACAACAATCATTTAACATTCAAACAAGCACAAATCGAAACATCTTTAATTTCATTATGTTCGAAAAAAAACTCTAAACACGAAAGCATGCGTGTGCGCTAGATTGCAAGTAGTGGCTAATCCATGTGTGTGTGTCCAATGTGTGTGAGCAGCCGGCAGCACGTTGAGCGGCATCTCGATGGAGGCGCTTTGGGAGAAGCACGCGCGCCGCCTCAGCGAGGCCGGTCTTAGGCGGTCTTCAGGTACGGCATCCAATAGGATATTACGCCACAACATTCCACGACAAACAGACCACACAACCAAATGTCCAAATAGAATTGACGCAATCAAACAAATCGCTATTTGATATATTTTTTTTCCGCTCGTTTTTATCGTCATCAAGAAACGTAAAGTTCTATTGACTTACAAAATCAAACATAAAACTGCCTGTCGCAAATCATTTCAAAATTATATTGCTGTCAATCGTGTTATTGAACACGTAAATGGCTGTATGCGGAGCCATAAATAACATGTAAGCGGGAAGCGTGGTCGTGATTGTCGTGGAATTCTAGGGCAAAAACGTTACGTGTATCGCTTGCAGTCATGCATCCTGTATGTTGCCGCACTTTTAGCTTAGTACAATTTGTAGTACTTTACATTGGGTCCATGCTATCTTGTGCTTGACTCCCGAGGTGATTGCAATGCACTTTTTTTAGTTCAGATTCCTCTCTTGAAATCCTCTTCTGTGTGTTCAATAGTCAAATGCAGTTTGTCTCTTTGTTATCGAAGCGAAAGTTCGTATATCTTAAATAACGTAACAATATGCAAACCGGAATGCAAATAGCCTCTTGATGGCCGTTGCTCTTGCATACGGTCGTATGCAAGTCGTGCACATCGTGAAATATGTGTCGAGAATAGGGAATGGGACGAAGGTATACATATTCAATTTGCTATAAATTTGTCCATGTTTGGAGCGTCACTTTCTTCAGACGTTTTCTCTTATAGGTTTGCAGGGTTATTATATTGTTGTATGTTACGTGTTTTTTTTATTTATTTATATTAATATATTGTTATGAATTACAGATCACAGTGTTGTGTTGACGGAAGATACGGACAGCTTTATTATCGGTGAGCGTGTATGGGTGGGAGGCACAAAGCCTGGACAAATAGCCTACATCGGAGAAACACAATTCGCTCCCGGAGAATGGGCGGGCATTGTTCTTGATGAAGCCATCGGTAAACAATGCAACATTACAACAATACTTAATTGCCGTATTCCTAGTTCATTTATGATGGAAAAATACTATGATTATTTCCAGGTAAAAATGATGGTTCAGTGGCAGGAGTGAGATATTTCCAATGTCCGGAAAAGCGAGGAGTTTTTTCTCGACTAACGCGATTGACCCGCGAGCCGCTCATCTCCCACGCTCCACACGATGCATCTCCAGTTTCCGACGCCGGCAGCGTATTCGAAAGGCCACCCTCTGGTAGCGCTAGACCCAGACGTACTCTTTCTCCCAACGGTAGCGTTCGCAGCTTTGTCAGCAGTAAGATGAGTGAGTGACTAGATCATGGAAGCATTATCGCCCATTGTAAAATCTGCACCGAAAAAATAATTGGTACTTATTTGTTGTAAATTTTAGATGCTTCTATTTCAACAACGACCAACGGTGAACTCCGAATGGGTGACCGTGTAATTGTTTCGAGTAGCCGAGGCAGCAAGGCTGGTACGCTGCGCTACGTTGGCGTCACAGAATTCGCATCCGGCGTCTGGGCTGGCGTTGAACTCGACGATCCCCTTGGAAAAAATGATGGTTCCGTCGATGGGAAGAGGTATATATGATCGTTGGACAAGATTGACGACCGATTTTTAAGGAAATTCATGTATGGAGTAGACTCTTCCAAAGGTTTATAGTTAGTGAAGTTTCCTTAAAAACTTCCAGATACTTCGAGTGTGCTCCTCGCTTCGGCCTGTTCGCGCCAATCTCTAAGGTGTCCCGGTCTCCTTCGAACCGCAAGCCTGGCGCGTGCGCGATCCACAGCAACGGCCGCGCGACACCGCTCCGACGTTCAAATTCACGCGAATCGCTCACGTCCCTGGGAACATCGATCGCATCGTCTCGCGCGGGGGTGAGACTCGGGGTGACGTCGCTGGGTGCTCAGGTAGGCTAGCCCCGCGCGCGCTCGGCCGAGCCCCGTCCACTGCGATCTCCGCCGCCCGTGCGACCGCACCGCAGCGCGCCAAGCCTGCTGGACAAAACTTTGCTCGTCAAACACGTAGAATACGACCGCTGCGCCATCATCGCTCTGCCGCAACCGAAGGTCTACTACGACATTATTTTGCGCAACGCGAAAAAAGACGCGATGATTCCTTGCCAATTGAACGAGGCTCTTCCGAAGTCGTGGAGGTGTTCGGAGAGCGTGTTGAGCTTCGATACTCGATCGGAGCGATCGCGGCGCAGCGTGTCGAGCGGCAGCAGCGGGACGGTGTCCCGGCCGCGGTCGGTCGGCAGCGAGGTGGTGCGGTGGGGGGGCCGGCCGGGGGCCGTGACGAGGGCCAGCCGGGGCCCAGCTACGGACGTGTTCGTGGATTTACCGCCATCGCGCACTCACTTCTCGGGCTTCGGGAAAAGCTACCATTTCTCTTGCGTGTCGCCCTTTCAGTTCACTTACCCGTATGTCGTTTATATTTGAACGACGGTTCCTATTACGCATCTCATCAGTTTCCTTGTAATCGCCTTATAGTATATCTTCTACGTATTCTACTGGCTACATAATAAAATGTCCAATTTGAGCGTTCCTATACTATCCATAGAGGAAGTTATATGAACCTTGTGACACAGTACATTTAAAGCATAAGGAGTCCATTACTAAGCTGTGATATTTTTGTCAAGACCGAACTTGGCAAAACTAACAATTTGCATTTCAATATTGTAGTTGCACCACATTATAGACTGTTATAAAGAACACTAATTTCTTACGATTTTTATAATGTTATCGGTCTTATTTACTGCACGACATTTTATAAACACAACTATCGTCCTGTATGACACTTACTTGAAAATATTTACTACTTATCTATATTTACATACGATTATAACGAAAATATTCACAGTATTACAAATACATACATATAAACAGAATGGTGCACGCAAAAGTAATGGTAGGTAAGTGTAGTGTTCGCTTGTCGTTGCATGATGCAATTTGATATTTTGTTTGGTCTGTAGCTGGCACCCTTTGGTTTGGCCCTTGTGTTAATTTATTATTTTTATTTTTATTAACTTTAGTTTTTTTTGAATCACTCGTCGATGCAATCATTTAGTTCACCTAGTGATGAATCGTTAACATTCATTTTGAGTAGAAATGACGGATTATGAAGAAAGAACGTATTTTTCTTTAAAGAGAAGTAAAAATATATGATTAAAAAGAACATTTTTTCTTCATAACCAAAAAATCATATTTTTTTAAATTCAGCATTTTCAAATTTTCATAAGACTGCAATAGTATTATTAGTATCATATATGCCTTTTATGATTTTGACTGTGATATTATTTTTAAGCCTAGTTACTTATCCATTAGATTTTATTGTTATATATTATTTTCATTATCATCTCTCATTCGCCATTATTTATTTTTTATTGACTAACATTTGATATTTGCCAAAGATACTACAGTGATTTTGATATAATTAAGAATATTACTTTAATTCCCAATAATTTTATACCATTTAGTTCAAGTAATCAAGTTAGTAATTAGTCGTGTACAAAATTGTATATAAAACGTTATTTTTGGCTGTTTGATTCGCTATCATATCGTCACTCGCATTGTTCATTTTGTATTTAGTTTGCCTTTAAGCACAAGCTAAATTGACGAAAATATCATACGACATTATCATTTGATTATTTAGAGCTTCCTTTTTATCAACACTCGACTGGTTATGTATTCATTGATACATCACACGTCGAAGTGCATGTCAGTGTTTAGATATTTTGCATATAATATATATTACTACTGCACGGTGTACTAAAAGTTTATCGGGTTGTTTTATTTCAAGCTATAAACTCGTCTGACCTATGTTGAATATGTTTCATACTATTTGAGATTCGTTCAACATAACGTTAGAACGATAAATTGGCAATACGACTTGCTGTACGATTAAATGCGCATACGTAAACTTTTACTTTCGAGTTATTTCATCATTCATTATTATCTTCATCATGATTGTTTGATGAAATATTAATTGTATCAAGTAATTAAGTGATGTGTATATATTCTGTAGAAGCCTCCAGAGGCAATTACGAAATTAAATCCATATTATTTCCTTTTTGGAAAGGAAGTCCTTCAAATACGATCCGACATTTATTTTTAGTATGTTTTTAATCAAGATTGTCACCAACACATTGTTTTATAATATAATTGGCTAAGAGTACACATGCAATCCAACACAACTCCTATCAATATGCGACACGTACGATGCAAGTCGCACAGATTTCCCTTTCACTGACCACCGTCAACTTGGCACTTAGTATTTTCTGCATACATATGATATTCGCATCGCTGATTACGACAGAGGTACATGGGTATAGTACTACATCACTTTTATTGATCATAACTGCAGCGTTTGCGTCATCTGTCGCTATAAAGCTAAGCACAAATGTAGGTTCATGTTCACTTAGTTCAAGCTTATGCTGTTTTCGATCATAATTCACGATATTTATCAAAGCGTTGAACTTTGTTGTATTCGCTGTGAAATTTTGCGCTTCACCTGGCCTTTATCGCATCGCAAGCCGTATCGTCATCGCTAGTCAGTAGATGCATAGTACACCCAGCGGTGGGAATTGAGTGCGTTAACACGTGTTGTGTTCCCCATGCGTGTTCCCTGCACTGTCACTAACGGCACGGCAGCGTGTGGGCGGTCCGCGAGCCTCGTCCACCCCGGTCTCGGCGAAGAACGCCCTCCAGGTACAGTATCCGACCATTGCCGCGCGGTAGGCGAACTTCACGAACGCTGGTGTGTGCCACGCATCAAAATTCACGGCTTCTATCTTCCGGGAATGGTTCTGTATCTCCTCGAGATTATCCTCGAATGGCTTTTGAGGAAGCCTCACGTCTTCTATTTTCACAATTCTCTTATTTATTTCAATCGGTTTCATTTTATATTTAAGAATGTTCTGGATTATTTTAACCTTGACTCAACTTTTTTCAACTTGATTGAAATGTTATATGAGAAATCACGCACTTTATGAATGCAAATGTATTCAGTTCTTTGTGTAAATAAATGTAAAGAAAATGTATATTAGGATTCATACACTGTTATTATACCACCGATGACGTACTTACCACCTACGCCGAATACTTAATTTTGTATAAGAGACACCTGTTATAGGAGATATATTACAAATTCCCCGAGGCGAAGCCTTACGATGCGTATGAGATTACATGTTGCAGTTAGACTACTTTTTGTGGTCGATAACTGCAACATGGGAATATCGATTTTTGAGGTTTGGCACACGCCTGGACGACTATGTGAACTAACTGCCAAGCGGCTCTGGAGGACTTCAGTTTTAATTTTATTATTAATTGCATCTGTTTTTTAAACTATTTAAAATGTTTTCGTTTTTTGTATTACAAGCATCAAGTGTTTTAAATGTTTATTGATTTTTACGGACTAAAATTTTAACATTCTAATTATATTTTCTTAATGATATCATGACTTATTCCATACTTTGTATTGCAACTGTTGATATATGTTAGTTTAGAGACGTTTATGTCGAATACCGCGCACATAATAGTACAAAGTTCCGCTGTTTTATAATCATGTTCCAACAATAGACCTGATAGATAACATACAAGCTCAACATATGCATTAGGGATCAGCGAAGACAAAGTACATAATTAGCTTATGTCAGAGGCAAAACTGTGATATTGTTCGCTTTTCTAACTTTCATCTATTTATTTACGTATCTTTACGAATATTTATAAAAGTTTGTCGATATCGGTGCAATGATATGATGTTTATTAATTTGTGTATTTTTTTTAACTTTATTTATTTTAATACTTTATTAATTTACAATTTACCAGTGCCTGTAAGATTGATGATATTCATTATTTTAAGTACTGACTCCGACGCAAGCATTCCTTATGTTAGGGTATTAATATAATCGTACTTTATTATATTACGTATCTAATATTATATGCTCGTAGAGTAACTTAGTTTTAGATTATTATCAATAATTGTTAAACTTAAACATAACTAAGTAAGTACACGTGAATAATGTTTCGAGTAATGGACCGAAGAAAAGTGTTTTAATAAATTGTAACTAGAACTACTGTGTCTTATTCCCCCTTTTTCCTATTAAAGTGTTATTATAAGGTTAATAAAGTGATTATACACAGCTAACTGGTTTTGTTTTATTGCACTAATACAGCTGTAAGTTTGCTTGATGGCGCAATAGCATGTTGGGTTGTAAATATGTTTATTGATACAATCTAGAAGGTAACAATAACGTGGTTAGAATGTGAATGAGCAGTGAATGGGTTTTTAATCCATTCAAATATTCGTCATTCGTTCTTTTCGTCACTTCGATAGAGATGCTGGGTTTTTTGGTCGATAAAGTAATATGAATTCAAGATTAAAATTAAAAACAAAAAAAAACTGATTTTAACAGCCTTTTAACATTATCGTAGTACTATGTAATATTTTTTTCTTTATTATAATTATCGTTGAATATAGCAGTCAATTTTAAAAGTATGTGTTATTGATACCTTCACAGATAGCATGTCGAAACCCATTATACCCGACCTTGAGTGGTAAAATATGTATAAAACCTATACCCAAAGGACAAAGCCTATAAACAAGTACCTAATTTGTACACCTGACCTTGTATTAAATTAAATAATCATTTTGACATTAGGTCGACATTAGGTCTGACGTAGTAGTCTAGTTAAATCCAAAAAATGGTGTGCTTTAAGACTTGCACTAAATTCGACGTCTTAATTAATTGACCAAATTGATCATTAGTGGTCTGGGCGGGTGGAGTACACTAACATATATTATATATATAATAAATTCAATATAATTATATATATAATAAATTCAAAGTATGCTCTAATCTGCTAAATAGCGAGAGGAGAACGAGGAATTACTAACTCCGAAGGAGAAGGCAAACCTATGTGTTCAGTGTTTTCAATTTGACCTAAAAACTATAATTTAAACGACTGTCTACTATGCTCTTCGAATCACAAAAATGCTTATAAACTTAACTCAAATTCAAAATAAACTATGTTTACTTTTTTATAAAGATCTGACCACATTAGTATTAGTAGTAATAGTATGAGCATATGGTACTGTTAGATTAAACTTGTACATAGATACTTTTACGTGGAAATAAATGTATAAAACAACTAGCTAAAGCACTCGTGCTTCGCTACGGGACATAAAAATAGTCGCCATTTTGAAACAGTTTTCACGCAGATTCCTATTTTTTTCGTATTAAATATAGCCTTTGTTCATCAGGGATAATGTAGGATTCTAATGGTAAAAGAATTTTCGAAATCGGTCCACTAGTTTCGGAGCCTATTAAATACAAACAAACAAATCTTTCTTCTTTATAATATTGGTATAAAAAACTATTCGTGACTATGCTGATTTACTGACGTTATTTACAACTTTGACAAACTTTTAC
>DWLI01004324.1:0-10957 GCA_018249915.1 Cecropterus dorantes dorantes
GATACCATTTTCAACATTAAAGGTGGTTTCAAAAATCCCTAAACATTTTATAATCAATGATAAATATGTAAATGAGTAAGGAATCTTTGTAACAAAGACGAACTTAGTACTTTTACGAGCGAAGTATTTTTTGCTGTGAATTTTGTGAACATGCTAATGTAAACCAAGAGTTGAAAGGAGAGATAAAACGTTGCAATGCGCAGTGTTGCGACATCAAAATGCGGGCGGTACTGCCGCCCTACTGCCCGACTGAGAAAGTACCTGAGGACGTAGAGCCAGAATGGCAACACGCTATGAATTAGATCTGTGGTATTACTGCTAATGTTCCTTTAATAATTTGCGCGTAACCAACCATGCTATAAATTAGAAAGGAAATTACTTTTTCACTTATATGACGGCTGTGGTGAGATTTTTTTTATCCGAAATAATTCTTTCGGATAATACATATTTGCCGCAGTCATTCTAAGTTTCTAAACCGTTCGAGGTTCTACTGTCCTTATTCTTTTTTATAATTGTTTTACACAAAAATATACAATCAAGAAGGTTAAGCCTAAACTGTGGGGTATCTTAGTGTAATTTTATGTTTGCCATGAAAAATCACCTCGACTTTTAGTTATTTTTATTTCGCATGGCGATGTCAATATCCGAAATAATTGTCATTCTTTGAATATATTCGTAAATATTTGATGTACCCGTATGGTATTTGCTCGCATCGCTGTATGCAGCTCTTTTCTAGCGTGCCGTTCCATTTTTAAACTGGGTCACTGTGTCATGGCGGCCGCACAAGTACCGGGCGAAGGCGGCGCCATCTTTGAATTTTGTTGATTCATGTCATAGGCATATTCGGCTTTATTTTTCATTGTTAAAATCTGTATGTTTAGAATTGAACGTAAAATATAGGTTGTGTTTATATTTTTCGTAATATGTAAGGACAATGTATTTGTATGTCAGCGTATTTTGCTCTATAGGGGTTGTCTCAATGCGAAACTACACATGCAAACACACGCATATATTGCGAATAGTCGTTACCTTGCGAGGTAATAACATTTTTAGAAAGTTTCTTTGCCCAAAAAAATAAACCAAACTGAGACAAACAAAAGTATTTGATAGGCTAGATTAAAGGTATCAAAAAGAGAAGTACTGGCTCTTGCTGAGCACAACAATCGGTTCTGTTACGTGTTGTGTCGGTAGTCTGTCGTATCAAAGGAAAATGAAACTTAGTAAGCTTTCACTTTGCCATGGCCCAGTAACGTGATTGCGAAATTTCTTCCAATCACGAATCTACTATGTTAGGGTTAATAAAAAAAACTTGAACTTCAGATAAGGTAAATGTCTCTACTCTACTATGAGATGAGTTTTGAAACATTCAATTTAGTCTACGTCTACCTACAAATTTTATAGATGATCAGAATATCATCTATAAAATTTGTAGGTAATAGGTAGTAGCTATTTTATTGAAAACCTTCTTATCTATCTTCAAAATATGAATTTACTAACTTAAAGTTCATAAATATTTATTTCATGAAATAAACCCATAAGTAGTCTTGAACACTAGAAAGTTCCTGGCAGTTAATTCAATTAATTGAGCTTGCTGAGCTCATCTAATTTAAAAATTAGATTGTTTAATGTTGACCACAACTTCGATGTAATCTCTACAGAGATTGTCGAGTATTCGTGAGTAAATCCGGCTGATAATTCCTTGTGCGTTTGTTTCGGCAATTGTTGTGAAATTTGGACCGAGAGTAGAGGTCTCACCTCTCACCGCAGGCATAATGAAAAGTGAAACTGCTGCGCCGAGCGTCACGTCGCGACGGCCATTTAATGTTGTTTGTTCCGGTTTGAATTTAATACTCTACAAAACTGCAAACTCTATGTACTAAGATCCGCAGAAAGTAACGGTTTTGTACTATTACTCGAAACTAGCCCAAAATTATCAAATAAAAAGTCAAGATTACCTTGACGCATATTTATGCTTGTAATATCACGCTTTTTCAGTAAACTATCAGAATTACAATGTCTAAATGGTTATTTAAGTGACTGAAATTTTTAATCACTCTATATTACATTGTCTGTCCCTCTCTGAGGCCCAATAGAGGAGGGGAGTGCGGGAGGCAGCTACAGAATGTAGGCAAGTGTGACAAGGACACGCCCGTACTCCGTGCTAACACTTCCATCCAGTTTCTAACGTGTTCGGTGCTGATTTCGCAACGCTCGCCCGCGCCCGGCTCCACTCCACCGATGCACGTTCGTGAGCGATTACACCCACAAGGCAATCCACCACAATACACTCTAACACGTACGAAATGTTGTACCTACCGGCGGTGCGAGGTCACCGATACGCTGATTGACAACCGATGCACATAGCATTACATAAATTAAGGGATTAACAGAATAAGCCGACTGACTGGCGGTATGTAAGAGGTCGTGGTGTAGATAAGGGAGTTATTACAAGGCTAGTTTGTTTGCAATAGAAATGTGCCGGCCTTCCTTGCTGCTGGCGAGGTAAGCAGCTAATTCAAGGCAAAATTAAGTCAATATTTGCTAATTTTGCTGTCTTATTTTAGATTATAATTGACAGGACCATGATACTGATACGTCTCTTAATTATATTATACGTAGAGTTTTGTTAACGACTGTATGCTACAGTAACCTATGATTACCCAATTTATTTGATAAATACATATTTAGCTGAATATTTGTGTTCATTCTATTACACATACCTAGCATATACGTGTTTATATATTTCAGCATAGTTTACAGTTATTTATTTGTATGCGACCTAAATAAAGTGTTTTTAATTTCATTTAGATTTTGCCTGTCAGCTACAGGAATAATAAACCAATGACTAACGGAACTAAATTTGGCTCAAGTTTTGTTCGAGCAATCACTGCGATTTGCAGCCGGAAGGTGATGTAATGCGTACATTTAGTTATAATACACCTACATAGGTGTGTCTGTGTGTGTATGGGGACTTCTCATCCTCCTAGCCTTTCATATACTATGTGAGGGAGGATAAGGGACATTTGGATCTCGAGGGTCTCGTCTATGCAGGCAGATTTTTAAGGGCTAAAACCGCCTGGTACCATAATATTTCTTTACAAAACTGTAATATTAGTTAAAATATTACAATGTAGGGAGGCATTATAAAAGTTATACCAACCCCACAGTTAAGTGGATGGTGTGAACTACTTCGGTCATTACCAAACTCGGAGCCACTATCATCCTGATGGTCGGAGGTGACCTGCCCAAGGAGCTCTCGGAGGAACGGCAGCGCCTCAGGTAGAGTTCGTGTGTACGTTACGTGTACATTACTCACCCTTGCATGTGATGTGCAGGTACTTCGATGGTGGCGGAGGCACGGCGACGGTCGCCGGCCATGTCAGCGAGCCTTGCGAAATCCGTATCTACATCAGCTAACCTCGCAGATTTGCGTGACTCTAGCAGCCTTATTTCATCAAGCCTCTTTGTTAGCTCTATTGGCACCTGGAACAAGGAAATACGATGTGTAAATGATCGTCGATTATGATTTTATTGCCATTTAGTGTACCGTATCTAAACTGCATAACATAATAAAATTAAGATAAAGGAGTATGGGTTATCTTTACAATGATTAGTATAGATTTAGCAAAACTCAAAATAAATATTATTTAAACAGAGTCTGTGGCGTGTTTGATAATGGCTTGTCTTTGTATCTAATTCTTTATTTAATTTAATAGTTGAGAAAATATCGTCTATTAATTCTTATTAATAACTTTAATAAGGCGGATAAACTGTTATAATGAAGATTGTAAGAGTTACTTAATACTTTTGTTGAGAATGTGTTAAATCTGTGGTTAATGTCGTGTACTTTTCAACATGTTGGGGGTTATTCGCTATTTCAAGTTTATTGACCGCATGCATAACTTTGTATATCATAGCCACTTTGAAAAATACAATGAAATACAATTTTATTCTTGCTGGCAATAAAATTAATGTTCAGAATCCTGGCCACAGTTACTGAACCTGTATTATGAATGGCTTCGTAACTTAAGGTCAAAGGCAAACTTTCCCGCTTCTGAGTTTTAGCATTCCTGTAATATAAGTTAAAATCTATATTCACTTAAATAAGAGTATGGAAGCAAAGTTGTTACCGTGGTAGCAAGTGGCCGTTTGATGTGTAGGTATGTGAAAGTTAATTGTTATGACGTCATGCAAGTTATATAAAGGCACAGGAGCAACAGTGGGTGTGTGAGATCAATATGGTCGACCTTCGCGCGGTCCGTGGTCGGACATGACGTCATGACCTAGCGCAGCCGGAATTGGAGCGAGCTCAGAGATGCGTTCCGTGTCACAAACTCTGTTCCTACGCGTTCCTAAATTGCAACGCCACAAGCCGCAGTCTTGCGTATCAAGTACAGCATTTTTGGTTTTGAAATTCCGTATACTGTAAACGATCCATAACAGCTATTGTTCTAAGGTAGACTTGCGTGTTTCCTGCATTTATACGCACTCATCGCATAGAGATACACATCATGACGTAAGCTTTGCTATTAAACATCATACACGCATTACTGTTATGTGGTTATAAAAAATCGACTATTGCAAATGGAAACTTAATATATTCTAGTCATGGATAAAAGAGCATCGCTTAAAAATATGAAAAGAGCTGTGATATATGATATATGTATGTTATTTTCAAAAATAAATAAAAAAGTTTATAGGTAAAATTAAAACTGGAAGATAAAGAAAATGTCTTTGGTTGGTTGTAAAATATTTCCGGTATCATAATTTATTGATATAAATTTATTGCTGAACAAATTGATAAGATAAATGTACAAAGAATTAAAGTACGTTTATAGAGAACGGTTTTAGAGCTGAAGACCAAGTTAAGTAATAGTTTATGTACATTAAATTTGGAAGAAATATGTTTGCAACGTTAATATGCAGAAGGATTACCACTTTGCCGATACTTGCTTAATAACACCCGTGTTTAGTTTGAATAGTAGTGACAAATAGGTACACGTTGCGCTTCAACTTAGTCCTTGCTAGTTATGAAAGCGATTTTAAGTAGTACTTCCATTTGGTGTTGGTTGTAGATGTCTGCAGTGTAAACCGCATAGGGTCTGATGCCGGTTCGTGGGCCTGATATGTTCCACTTTCGTTATGGTTCCCGCTAGCGGCATGTTTTATAAAGCGGTAAAAGTTTATATAATGAAAACCGGAACATTTTTCGTTGGATTATTTCCTGGACGCCATAACTACACAAGCTCGGTGCTCGGTTTTGAGAGACGGGCAGTTTTTATTTGGCTTATTTTCAGAGAGCAGTACGAATCCAGGCTACGTCTTTTTGTTATTTACTACGGTAGGCGACTTACAAATGTAATTACAGGTAGTATGTAGCCAGCAACTTTGTTATCCTTTAAAAATGTAACTTTTAAAAGGTGGCCCATACTAAGTGTAGAGTACTTATTGCATCTAGATCTCTATAACATAAAACTGGCGCATGTTTCTATGTACATATGTCGCGGTCGTATCTAGTCGGTCTCGGTTAATATGTGCAATAAACATTCAAGTAGTTGTTGACATTGCTTACGTTTTCGTCTCAGCTTCCTTCAACATGCGCTTGCGTGATTGACACAATACGTATAATGCGCGTGCGCAGCAACTGGTTTATAGTTACGTTTATCTTTTATCACATATGTACGTCAGCAATGTATGTAGGATGAATTAGAATAATTGCTAAATAATAATATGTTATTATCGTCTCTGACGCTCGTATATTTTTATGAAATCTGTTACTTTAAGACTACTTGAAATATTTACAAGATCTAGGTTTGCTAGGTTTGCATGAATAATAACACAACATACAACCGCAAATTTTACAAAAGAGCCAGGTAAAAATTAAACAGTACTTATTGTTTTTATTCTTTTAATTAATAAAGTTGAAATAAAAAGATATATAAGGAAAATCTATATCTAATTCATGAATTTTGAATTAAATTTGTATATTGTAAAGTCAGTGGTGATATCGATTTACTTTTCCTATTTCATATTCACCCTGTAGTGGCAACTTATTGCATAGTAGTTTTGTCCTAACTCTAAATCATAGAATCGACAGTAACCACCATAAAATAAATTTAGTAGTTATTTATTACCGCCGTTAATGTCATGTCAAGGGTTTTAGTACATTTGATTTAAACCGGTTTAAAACACAAATGTACAGACAGTTGGTTGTTAGTACTTAGAATTCGAATAGTTTAGTATTATGTCACGGAAGTAGTTTTCAAGTTAGTTTACGTGTTAATTTAAACGTGAACCAGCCGACTATCTACATATTAAATTATTCAGTACTTTTCATAACTTGTTACATGATCATAACACCAAAGCACCTACTTGTTACGTGTATTGAAGATAACTTAATATAGAAGGTAACGATAATGAACGTAATATTTAACCTCAATTTAAAACGCATTGTAATACACAATTAACCTGAATCTATATTTGCTTCAAAATGTCACATTTGTTAACTTAACTCACATATACTTAAGATAATAGTATACAGCAAACACAGGATCCCCGAATTGTTGTAATTACATTCTGTATATTACCTCTAAGTACGTACATATTTTTGTAAATACTCCAAGGGTAGATTCGTTTCTGTTAAAATAATAGAATGAATGAGTGAAAGAAAGAGTTACAATAGAATTGAAGATACAAAGTTTTGATTTTGGTATGTAGATCGGTTTCTTTGATCAACGTGCGTCGTCAGGTGAGCGTGAGCCGGCGAGCGCTGATCACATCATGCAAGTATACTTTCACTTTTACCTGGCTTTGCGCGGAAGTGGACCGACCCCCCTCCCTCTCCCCGGCCGGGACAATGAAAGTAACTAAAATGATATAGTTTTAAGTAGCATCCGCTCATACTAAGTGCCATTTTGTGATTTCGAAATCACTTAAACTAGTTTTTTTGACGATACACTTTAATAGTTTTTTTGACGATATAAATCTTTATTGCAACAACAGTAACATGTAAGGCTATTATTTAGATTTTAAAGATAATTCCTCTACATTCGATTTAGGTCGAAAGTAGATACCTACTTCCTGTTTAAATCTGAAAGTCACGTATTGGCGATAGTTTTCATTGTTTCTTTTTATATGATTGATACTTGTATATTGTTCTTGTGTATTGATATCTATGTATATTGTTTACCACACTTACTTATATTTGAATAATAATGTCAACTGACTGAAATTTATAGACGCTCTGATTACTAGTATAAAATGCGTTCAAATTTAACCTGATTATGTATTTATATAAAAAAAAAACTTAATCTCATTGCATACAAGTGTACGTTGCTTATAAGGATCAAGAATGCCTACTTCACGTGGCAGAACCGTAACTATATCACACAGAGAACAAAAGAGACCGAACTATAAAAACTCTGTAAATTATGGTAAATACAAGAAATATGCCTAATAACGCAGTTTATCATCTGGTCAAAATAAAAAGTAACGATTTCGTGCGAGAAATGGAAAAACGAAGAAGTTACTTTAAAAACTGCACGCACTTTTTATTTCCCACAAAATGTAAATTTCGAATTAGGTCTCTTTATTCTCACTGTGCGACATATTGTAATTGGGACCACGCTTATCGGCAGCCATGACCGCGGTTGTGAGTGAAAGTCGCAATAAACGTCACCTACATTAATGACAGCAGGCTATTGTGTTAAGAGTAGCAATAAGCTTAAGTGGAGCAGATCAGATGACAATCAATCAATTAAAGGTGGTAGAACCCTGTGTGATTTAACTCCGGAGGCATTACCACCACACCTGTTTCTGCTTATAACAGCAGTGTTCAACGCTGCTAGAAGCAGTTAGAAGTGTGTGGTAAGATATTTTGATCAAAGGCATTTCAAGTTAATTCACAGATGTAGCAACGTATCTATGGCCAACTGTAAGTCTTTAATCTTATCTGGAGTTGATTACAGATGTCCGCTGGTAATGGTTACTTTCTATTAAGCACTATATACTCGGTAGCTGTATAACAAACGGACGGACAGACGGCCATACGAACAGCGGAGTCGTAGTAACAGGGTTCCGTTTTTTCTCTTTGGGTACGGAACACTAAAGAACGGATAACGAACGTGACTCGGAGTCAATGGCTGCAGTTCTTCTCGCGGCCGCAGCACCTCCCCTCACTTACTACGTTATGTAAAAAAGTGACAACTGTTGCACAATTGCTCCATTCGATGGCGAAACTTGGCCGCTTATAAATGCCAGTAAAAGTCACCGAGTGACTTTGACATGGTAATTGACAATAACACGTCAATACTGCACGGCGATGATAACGTTAGTTCCTATTTTAATTATTGTATATTGCACGCATGGTTTAATTATAACAATCTATTCAAGTTTGCATAAAATTCATTGGAATTTCCTCATTATATAATACTTACAGCCTTTTTTATAAGCAATTTGACATTGAAAACCAGAGAAAGTCGGCTAGCATATGATTGATCATACTACTTGAAGGTCGTACATTTATAATAATAATATGAATAAATATTTTTTAAACTTTTTATCACTCAACATAGTAAGCGCCGATCTTATTACGTGTACGCTAATTTAGTATTTATACCCTTTCATATAACCATTTAATTAATTGCATAGTGACTCCACTTATATATGATTATTTTAATATGATAATTTGCATAAGTAAGTGATCAATCTGGCTATATGTCATCCTGTTTAAACTTCACGTACGAACACAGTAACTGTCGATCTTATTACGCTTGTAATTTGGTAGAATCTATTAACTACAGTGACTATTACATTGAATAATGACCGTATTACTAGATACTAGTTTTGGTGTCATTACGTATAGGTAATTGAATAATATTAGAGTTGCATGGAAATGAGGTTCATGGTCGTCATTTATAAAAATTATCTAACGTTACGGTCAAAGTGTGGTGAGAATTGGCAAGAAATAATAATAAAATGTGGTTTTTATATTTTATTTTTAGTATGGAATTTAATTATATCACCTAAATTTTAATGCGTACACTTTTCAACACTTACAATGAAATTGTTTTTATTAATTAAAATTATCTGATTATATTTTATGTAAAATAAAAGTAGCAAACCAATGTAATCCAGTAGACATTGGATGTTTATTATTTCACATGGATATCTTTATCTGACTCCAAAAGTAAGTGTGCACGAAATCAATCGCAGATGCGCTACTGCTCTAGAGCGCTAAGTTGGAACCCATATCCTTGAAACTAGAATACAACATCTTTATGCTCATGTTATAAGGCAAAAAGAAGGATTGTGGAGGTGAATAATGAATTACATAAAATTCTAGCACCTCAGTAACATTTGAAGAATGAGCGTGTTGGTCATTAGCAACTTTTGAAATAACATTCGTAGTAAATACATTATTTAGAACTGCTGTGATATTACTTTGAATACAAACATTTCAATATAAAAACTTCATAAGTATCAGATAATAAATATGGACTTTTACTATACTCTTAGATTCGATATTAAAGATGGTTAATTGTACTCGTAGTTTTTTAACTATATTGAGTACCAAATTATGTTATCAACAAATTGCAGATTTATTTTTACAACCAATTGATAATCTTATATTACACGTAAGATGGACAGATACAACATTGTTCAGTGGTTACCGGGTCAGGGATTGCAAAGCGGAATACCGAGTTTGTCGCTTTGCAATCCCTTTAATATTACAAAACAATTCAACTCTATTTTACGGCAATGTTGCCATATTATAGAATGGATTAGTCGCGCACTTATTTTTGAAATAATTCCTTTATTCGTTTTTAATGGCGATTTAGTATATTTACGTTTCAATTATTCAGGTCACGACATTCTATCACTCGTAAAAAGTTTGAGAAAAAATATATACGACATCAAAGGATAAATCTACTTTTTGTTCACGATTAAGTATTTAACTCTATCATGTTTTTATTTAGATTGTACCTATTAAAAATAAGTCTGTAAAAGTAATGGATTTGTTCGGATTACTGAATCAAGGAATTCTGCAATAAGCATTATCTAGTAACTAAGTGTATACACGCGCATAATAGCATTATATTCGAAGCGAAAGTTATCGGGGTATGCGGCAAGAAACAAGTGGCATTGACTGCAAGCAAGCAAACTATTGGTTGAACGCGAGTGACGTGTGCGTGCGGTGCCTACCTAGTGACGCGGCACTTACTTTGTATTGAGCTGGTACTAGGCTCTACGCAATAACAAGTAATTGCTTAGTTTTATTAGGAGCAAATAAAGTTCGTGCGAATTTATTGACGTAAATAACATGTAGACTGCGCAGAGATAGAATAGAGCGTAGAGTTGATATGGGGAGACCGCAACTGACACATTATTAAGATTTCGATTATGATAGGAAGGTGGCATAGGTATACAACTTCCAAGACGCAGATTTTTTATTATTAACATATCCGCCAACTGCTCTAGGTCGTCTGTCCACTACTTGTCTAGGTCGTAAAATAACTTTAAGAAAAAATCTATTTCTATCTTTTCGTTTTCTGTTTCTCTTAAATATTCTTTCATTTAAATGTGTTATCAACACAAAAAAAAAGAAAATGCCAAGATGAATATTTAAAATAGGTACCTCCCTACCTGCAACATTTTTTTCTTGATCTTGTAATTTGTAAGTTGGACAAAATAATCTTAGATATGAATCTCATACTGTAAATATAAAAGTGTCTGTGTGTGTGTGTCTGTACATCTCATATATTTGTAAAAAGATGGTCAGGAGGACTGGCGTATAGCCGTTTCTATAATTTGTCTATAATTAATCTGTTTCCCGTTTGCTTGAAATCACATCAAAGCAACACCATTGTCTTTATTTACTAAAAATTTTGGAATTTAAACGAGAATGAACTCCGAGGGCACATCTAGAACCATAAATGATTTAGGGTCTGACAGTCTT
>DWLI01004325.1:0-10957 GCA_018249915.1 Cecropterus dorantes dorantes
CGGGCAGCGCGTGGTGAGCAATCAGTTGGGTGTGTTGCGCGGGGCTCAGCAGGCGTCGCTTCTTCGCTGGTCGCTGGATGTCGGCCGGCGACACTGCCGACTGGTGCTCTGGCTGAGTGCTCGTTGGCTGACTGCTGCGATACTGAGTCTGCTCCGAGTACATGACATGCATTCCCTAAAACAACCAATTTATAGTAAGTATTGTGAGTCGTTGAACCATAGGCATACACAGGCACGAATACAAGTATGCAGACATTCAGAGAAAGACGTTTCATTTATACAAACATTAGCCTAACCTTGCACCTGAATCTTTTTGTCGGCTTTAGATATATTTAAAATAAATACACTCGACTTTTGTTGAGCATGGACAAACACAACGACGCAAACATTGAAAGAGAAAAAAACAATTAATTCATATGAATTTCTGCTTAATTTTGAAACCGCACTCTTTCGTCGGATTTAGGCATGATTAAAAGTATTACTGATTTTTCTATATGTAACTTTTGTTAATGGCACAAAAATTGGCAGTGAAGTCTTACAAAACATTAATGAGTACATGATCACCATTAATTAGGAAACATCAGAATCAGAACAATAATTCTTATTAAATGATAAAAATTTGGTAAATATCATTGTAAAATATTTTATCAGCATAATAAGAATAATAATCTGACTAAAATAGATCGAAGTAGCAAACGACAAACATGCACCACCCCCAATGGCAAGTGGTTACTGCCACCCGTTAACATCTACAAGCAACTTCATAAAAAATTGGTAAAACTGAAAATTTATTCACAAACACATTTCCTTTTCGAGACCCCATAAACACCGCGCCCACGTCTCACCGTGAGACGCCATCCAATTACAATAATTTCGGCGTCCACGGCGCCGTAATTCAGCGGAAAGCGTCATAAAATCGAGTTTTCATTTGCTAAGAGCCACCGTTACCGTGGAGCTAGTTCGCCCGTTCCGTGAATTCTTACCGTAAGAAGGCCACGACACGAATGGAGAACGCGAGGAAAACACTTCATTATCAAATGGAAGCGTATCTAGGTAAACGATGAAACTAAACTAGCGTTTTCGAACAAACACGAGTTTTAAAGAATAAACTAGCAATGTAGTACTAACATTATAATGGTGAAAGTCTGTGAGAATAGCTGGATGTATGTTTGTTACTTTTTACGCAAAAATACTCATATAATTTGGCTGAAATTTGAAACATGACAGTTTATGACTTTGGTTAATAGAAATAATACCAAGCAAACGGAACCGTGGAAAAAGCTAGTAAATATATGCGTATGATTCGTATTGATAAAAATGAATGTAACAACTCAAGAAACATACCTAAAATATTCCTATGAGCAATTTATTCTAGTTGTTCTCATTTTTTTATTTAATACACGTAGCAAGCAGGCTTTTCATCCACGGTGAGGTGGATATATCTATAAAACTAGTCATCATTATGAATTCATTGTTATCACACTCTCCCTTCTTATGGAAAATATTTAGAACCTTGTCCACGTATGAAAGAATCATTAATAGAATATCTATCTTTATAAGTTATAGTTTGTCTTAAAATTAATTAATGTCCATTAAAACCTAATCTTCCACTTTTATATAAGGCATCTCAGTACCAACCATCTTAGTCCTCGGAACCTCGGCAGCAACGCATCTGTGATTAACTTCACATAGAACACCTGTTTTAATTGAAGTTGCTTACATATGTCCATGGGCGGCAGTGACCAATTGCCGTCAGATGGACTGCATGATGTTTTCCTACTGCAATATAATAAAAAATATAAACACCCATTAGGCTTCATGCTTCTTAAATTTACTATTTCAACAATAGTTTCAATATTAAATCCTCATTGAAACTGTTTCGTCTGAATTTATAACATATACCGGTACTCAATTACTAAATTTCTATGTATCACGATATTACAGCTGAATGTAATCGAATATTTCCGTTGGAGTCACACAAAACCAACCCAAATGTCCATAGACCTGATATGACGGTATTGCATTCACCGGTCTCGTGTCAAAACAATGCAATAACTTTATTCAGGCAGACCGAAGAAATCCGAGTGGAGTCCTACAATCTAGATTTACATTGAAACCCGATTCTACTAGAATAATCGTCGGGGCGACTTGAAATCCGCTTATTAGAATAAATCTGAGGCGAACGGTTGCACGGCTTCGTCGCAACTATTAGTTTTTGTGGTATCTGTACGCACGTAATGATTTTTAGGTGTAGTCTGAAAGGTCAAACAAATTTCAATTCTCGAAAACTCTAATTCAATAAAAAAATTAAACTTAACTCAATTTTTTCATGAATGGAAAATCATATCTTTGTAATTTCAGTATTCATGCCAATAGAGTTCTTCCCCTCATGCAGTCATCATCATCAGTGTTACATGACTATTTTGCTATTAAAATAACGATATTTAAACTAACGGAAAAACCACGTTATTATTCAGAATCATGTAACATAAAAATGAGATTAAAATAGGTGCCCAATTATATTTCTATAGCAAATGAGGAAAGGCAAGTGTTCTTAGATAAAAACGTTCAAGCACAGATCTCCAATTTATTTGGATAATAAAATATTGTTTAACACTTTAGAACACACACAGATATAAAAACATATATTAACGCGCATACTCGCCCATACACACACAAACACACACACACACACACACACACACATTTAGGTTTAATTTGAAATAATTTAAAATACTATAATATTAATTTCTCTGTTTAAAATAACACATGTATGAAGTCTCGGTGGATGAGCGGGGTACATGTAACACAGGTCTCGTGCCTAGTACAGACCTCTTGCGACTTGTTAAATGTGAATGTATTTAATCAATAAAATATTTTGTATTTTGTATACCTGATGACCTGATGGTTATTGCCGCCCATGATCATCTGTAAGCAACTTATACAACAGTGGTTGGATCTTAAGTCAATCACACACGTATCCTCATATAGAAATAAACCATAAATATATGTAACTGTTACAAACCTCGTTCAATAATACTCAATTACAGTCGTTAGTTATTACAATGGCATTTATAAGAGCTCAAATTACTATATTGCAATAATAAATAGCACCTAAATAGATGTGTATGACCTGAACTATTACATAAACCCCACTTACATCGTCATTAAAAACTACTTACTTCATATCAATTGAAACTCATGAAATATGTTAGTACTCAAAGTTTAAATGCTCAAAATGAAATAATCTGTTATGAAACTACCCGTAACGTGTCATCGGAATACTAAAATGTACAGAATAGGTATTAATTTTTTAAATATAGGATATCCATATCATGAACTGTTCTCTCAAAATTGAATAAACGTTAATAAAAAATATGTCATATTAATTTTGATATATTATACTTTAAAAATTAAAACATCCGTAAAACAATTTCATTATTTTTTTCTCATTAAGAAAATGAAGAAAGATAGATAGACACTTCTACAAGACGTCAAATCACGTCCTAAACGCAGCTGTAGCCAACCTGGAATGGTGAATTATATGTATTATCGGATGAATTAAATCATTTGTTTCTTCACATCCAAAAAGCTATGTCTTCCTTAAGAACCTACAGAAGACAGCTATCACTTTCGATATCATCAAGTAGGTTCTTTCTTAACAGAACTAAAGCATTGAGTCTTTTTAACGCAGTCTATATTTTATTTATTCTAGGGCTGTCAAAGTTCGAGCTAAAAATATTTTGTAAGTATTTTTGTTGCGTAATGTAAGTCGTTTTACACGAACATAACAGGTAAGTGACACTAATGTTACATTTGAGATGGAATTAGTCGTTTCGTTTTTGTATTATTTGCGTTTTTTTCACAACACTGTCACAAAAGACGGCGTCAGTATTTCGACAAGAGTTGAGCAAGTTTGAAACTTCTATGCGTGTATATGCGGTATTGACACTTTTTCAATACATTTATACACTAGCCAGTGATTGGCAACCTCTTTGTGTCTTAACAGCGTTATGAGGTAAACCAAACATCGTTTCTGTAAGTTATAGTGTGAAAAAAATATAATTAATAAATTATGATAGTCCGCGGGCCGCACAGAGATGCTCGCAGGCTGTATGTGACCCACGGAAGCCATGGGTTGCCGACTTCTGCGTCAATAGATCTCCGTATTTAATATTAATTTAATGTTTATTTGGAACTTTAATACTTTGTTTACTTTAATACTTTAATACTTTGGAACTTTAGTACTTTGTTTAATAACTTTTTCCTCTATTTTTTTCTACTAGTACAAAGATTGACTCATATTAATGAATTAAATAATTTGTTATAAAAACAAAAACCCCGATTACTGAAACCGTAATTAACTTAAAAGGAAAATTCTTTAGGACTTCTACAACAACGAAATATATTAAAATAAAAAATCTATATTTACCCTGTACTGAATTATAAAAAAATATGATCTACAAAAGGGACCGCCAGGTCGTTGAACTTATTTTCAGGTGACGCGCTTTTACTTCATTCTTATCTTCTAAACACCCAACGCACGACTATAACAAGGCAATTGTCAAACAAACAGACGCAAAGCAAACATGTCAGTAATGGTGGAGAAAGTTAGTTCCTTTTCTCACGGTAAATGAGATATTCAGATGAATGAACGCGGAAATGGTAAGCTAACTTAAGTGCGTGTTGAGAACCTTGAATACGAATTATTAACAGTTATCTATACGAATATATTTAAAGACTGTGATTTAATTCAATGCCAGTTTTTAAAGTCTAAATGACCTAATGGCAAATTTCAATGATCAATTTATAAGATACGCGGTTTCACCCGCTACTAAATAAAAAAAAACAAACAAACATAGCGTGATGTTATATAGCCTATAGTCTTTCTCAATAAATGGACTATTTAATACAAAAAGAATGTTACATTCGAGCCAGTAGTTTCTGAGATTATCCCGTTCAACCAAACAAACCCTACTGCTTTATAATATTAGTATAGGTATAAATTGAAGTATGAAACACAAGATAATTTTTTATAAATGTCCGTCATATGGAGGCGAGATGTGTCTGTATGCCTTGAAACTGCTGATTTCTTTTTAATTTCTAAGAAAAGTTAAGAGATTACATAGATTGATACTGTTACCATGAAAACTTGAGAACCACGAAATTCTTATGTGAAAATGTTCCTCTACAAGTATATATCATTGAGTATAAAAGTTTGTAAATTTTGTGTGTCTACAAAGTTATTATTTATTTGAGGCATCCTAACGTCACAGACGTAGCAATGTATATATATGTATCCTAGCTTTTATATAATTATTTAGAAACTAGTTAAATGTATAAGAAAAGTTAAAACATATCATTTCGTGCAAGTTTTATTAGAACTAAGAAATTCGCAAGGCATAAATATATATTGCATAATCCTTCCTATTAGGCAATATAATATTTTTATTTTATATTCTAACATCTTACGGAAACGTAGGCTTCATTACTACCGGAAATAGATGTAGCCTTGAGTTTAATAGCGGCAAACTATTCTAATAATTAACTGTATCCAATTTATGTAAATATTTGTTTAAAGATGTAACTTTAAGAATAAACTCTATTCTTGACCGCAACCGGATTTTGTATTTTTTTTTCAGACAATTAGCAAGCGTGTCAATTACAATTAACAAAAGTCCACCTGAAGGTAAGTATAAAAATCTTGAGCGACCTTCAGTTTTTTTATTCGGTGTGTAATTAGGGTCATTCGATTCATACAATCCATCTATCTCCCCTTAAATTTACTGGACTATCGCGGTTGACCTTCGCATATGATGTCACCACCCTATTTCTTTTGGTTGAAATTCATTCATAACGACAGATATTCCATTAAGTGGACAGCAGTGACTTTCTGCAAAATTTTTCGTCTTTGATTAGCACGCAGCAGCTTAAGGTACAGCAAACGACAATCAAATATTATTTCTAAATATCCAATATTATTTCTAAAGATCTATCCTAGCACGAGACTTATATATACCTACATTATAAATAATTTTATTAATATTGTGAAAAAACGATCGTGTGACAATTGGTACTCTTATAATAAATATAGTAGTTTGTAACTAAGAAGGCAACAATTTCTATTACAATTCAAAAAATCACTAGTAGAAACTACAAAGTAGAGTCGACTTGACACCAACTTTGTTTCTTTTGGGCAAATATGAACATTATTGACCGCGTCGTATGTTATTATGCTATTCGAAAATGATGAAAACTTTAATATTATACATTTTTGAACTTATTTGCTGCTTTAGTCACAGCTGAATACAACAAACTATTATAATTGGATCCAGAGCGAAATTGCGGGCTCAAATATTAAAATCATGTTTTACTCGTTAACATAATATAATCATCACAACGAATTCTGAGGACTTGTTCCACCGTAACAGTTGAACCGAGCGAGTATATTTGATCAGAATATAAGTAAAAATAAATTGAAAAAAAATACAGTCGAAATAAAAACTTCCTCGTTAAATAAGTCGATAAAAATACTGCTAATTAAATTAGTGTCTTTGTGCCAGATTGCATTGATTAAATGACATAACATGACACTTTTTCAAGAAGTCCGTATTTTTATCGAAGTAGGATAGATTTTATAACAGATAAGAAAATAGTAAAGGGTTTTTTAAGCAAATGGAGGAATGCTGTAGCAACCTATTGACTATACGTGTTGGTAAATCATATATCAAAAATTTTGCAAGATTCCTCATTGTGTCCCTACAACAACATAATATATGAGTACATCAACATAGTGCTTAGATAAGTTATGTGATTGGGTTAAATTACAGACAACATATTGCCAATGCACAAAAAACGCTATTCAATCTAATTTTATGAACAAATACATTCATAATTAATTTGTTACTTTTTTAAATTGATGAATTCAAAAAGTTGGTTTTTGATTGACATACTAAATGAACGCCGGCTGACATATAGAATCTAATGAGCCAAAGACGCTATCATATTACCGTGTTTGACCTATTAGCAATTAAGACAAAAAATACCAAGGTTATCTACTTCACTGTCTATCAAACTAATAACAGTTCTTGTGTTTTACAAGATTAACATTGTTCAAAATATTCAAACAAACATCTCGAAAGCTTGAAATGACTGATTATCTTCAGTTTCGGTTCATTGTTTTTAAGCACTTGTTTTTTTTTTTTTTATAATAATAAATTTTATTGCAGATAGTAAAAGCATTTTTTTTTTATTATTTGTATAATAACACGTTTTATTTAACGGTTTTATTAGTTTTCGTCAAAATAGTGAGATAAAAGTCTTTTAATGTATAAAATTTTTGAAATGATTTACTTACTACCTTACATTAAATACCAATTTACAGGCGCCATTTTTAAAAAAGTATATAGCCTATATCAATCAGCAAACAATACCAATGATATGTCATATGTTATATCCATCATCCGTTTTCGCTGTAGCGAGTGCTAAAAAAATACACTCGAAATACGCTCGTAAAACATCACCCTCCTGACGCAGTCGGGTAAAAATTAATCGCTTATCGCTTATCCATCATCAGTGAGACATCTTGGTTAACCATGTTACTAGGTCACGAGACAAACGTTAATGAGACAGCATGTGCTCTTGTCATACGAGGAACAAAAGGCATTATATTTAATACACTAAATTATATTTCTGCTCCAAGATTCGGGAAATGAACTGCGAATGCGACTGTTGGGAAAAGTATTAATACATTTTAATGTAAAGACATATGTAATAAATAACTTCATCATTATTAACCCATTTAATCCTTCAATAAGCCTTTTGAGGTCCACGGCTAAATAAAGGCCTCCCCAAATGAGGGTATTTTTCAAGAATCACCAACTACCTGACTAGCGTGTGGTGACAGTAGGTGTTGATTTCCTGGATTCGGCCTCTAAGTCACTTTCTATGACACTAGTATTAATCCATTACTGTCAGACTATCCAATTTGATATTTTTTCTAAACTCCACCGCAAACCACAGGACAAATTAATTGACTTCATATATCTCTAAGTCACAATTATAAAGGCTCGTGCCGGTAACACAATGTCAGGTACGGTTTGGATGGGTGTGGGATACGGGTGGGATGGGTCCCTATGTAACGTGGTTCCATTCTTCCAAAAACACCCTGAGCCTATCTTAGCAGTTACATTGAACAGCAGTCCTTAAGAGTCATTAAATAATATCAAAAATATTGGAGCCACTAGTTTGAAAGACCTGTTACTGCGTCATCTATGACCCGCACCGCGTACAAAAACGCTCGTCAGCGATCGCTTGTGTGGTGCACACGCCGGCCGTTCTCTTAAACGTTCTCTTACAGTTCACTATAATTTAAAGGACGAGTTTTATTTATTACACATTAGTTGGGACTCCCAGCCCAAAACTGGAGCCGGACATTCAAACAGTGATCCGGCTCGAAGGACCACTGTTTGAAGACTGCTAGGTGCCCAACTTTAGTCACGTTTACCATAGTAATGTGTATCCCTTATGTGATTTCAAGCCACAAACTATCTGTATGCCAAATTTTATTCAAATCCGATCAGTAGCTTTTATGTGTGTTCGTTACTGAACACACATATCCTCATAAATTTCGCTTTTATATTATAAGTAAGATGGTTCGGTCTATTTTAATAGTATTATATATGCGAAAGTCAACATTACTAGAAATGGTCGAAGTGTCACTTCAAAAGTTATTACTTACAAGGAAAGTTCATGTTTATTACATAAACACAGCAAAACATTGAAATTCGTTTCAACGACTTCCGTAAGAGCTTGATAACGAAGGCTCTATCACCAGTTTTTGGATCAAACAAACAAAAATATACTTTATATCTAAGTATTTAGAATCTTGATAGAACTTTCAGATTTAAGGTGTCACTCATCTTCATACGTAAATGTATAGTAATAAATAGAAATGAGATAGTGTTTCTGTGTGTCTGCTTGTTACTCAATCACGCAAGAAGCACTGGTCGGATTTAAATGAAATTTTGCATGGATGTAGTTTATTTACCTGGTCAACTTATAGACTACTTTCCGACATTTAGAACTATTTAAACATGGCGACTATTTTTGTGACGTCACTACTCCCTTTACATGACTACATGGCCATTTAATTCGAATTCGTAAATGTTGAACTGACGGGCAATTTTTTTTAATCCAATCAGCCTTTTATTTTAATCTTCAATATTGTTTTAATCGTCACCTTCACATTTTAATTTATTTTATATCATTTTTATAGTATTGTAGTAGCAAGCGAGCATGCAGCCCCCCTGATGGTAAGAGGCTACTGCCGCCCATGGACATCTGTAATCAACCTCAGGTAAGATCAAAGTCTCAGCAGTTAGCCAGATGCGTTGGTACCCTGAGGACTAAGATGAAGTGCCTCGAAAAAGTATGTTACACCCTTTAGATCAGAACACAACAGCGCATAACAGTGCTGTTATTAGGCAGAAATAAGCAAAGCACTGATACTTCAGCTAGTAGAAAATAATATTGACTTTCTAGTTCTACGCTCACTTTAATACTCATGGTATTACGTGATAAGGAAAAGAATTTGATGGTGTTATGCATGATGCAGCACATCACTTATTTATTTATGACTTAACGATTATAAAGATGTTTTGGTTGAATGTAAGTATTGAATAAGGTACTTTAATAGTAAGATGGACAGATGTCAATGATTATAGGAAGCGGAAGTTAGTACTTTTTGCTAGCAATAAATAGTACGAGTGTAATGTGTAGTACCAGTAGACATTCACTTATGTAAACAGACCTACTTACACATTTAGCAAATATACCTATATGAATCAAGCAAATAAAGCCTAGTGATTAAATACTCGGCCGATCGAACGAGGGGTCCAAGGTTAGAATCCTGACACGTTATTTTGTTTTGACAAAATTATATGCGTATTAATAATTCATTGTAAATTATTTAATAGTGAAAAAAACGTGGTATTTTTTTTAGTAACTCTACGTGTGTGAAATCTCAATTCGTACTTGGCCAGTGCAGTTAGGTCTATGTTTTAATCTATTCTCACTCCAAGACCAGCAGTAGGACAGTAATGGATTCATGACAACGACCTACTATGAACAGAACATCATTTTATATATTAATTTAAATGTGTAAGTGGAACATTCATAGTTATAATCCTCCTCCGACTATCCTAGAGTAACACTGCACTATGTGTACTCTATCATCATTGTAAGAACCAATACCTATTGCATTACCTATTTGCATTTTGTAAAAATAACAAAATGCAGTTCCCATGGGACGTTCCTTAAAGCCCCCGGTTGTTAAAGGGATGTAACTTTTATTCCGTGTTCTCTTGCACAAAATCACTTTTTAGATCATATACGATAGATTAATAGGAATTCTCATTAAAATCTGAGCAATAAAACTTTACTCCGGATTAAAAATACAGGGACTCATAAAACGAAAAAGTCGACAACCCTGCCGCCAATTCAGTCGCGTATAAATCGAGATTTCTAGCGAGTGAAGTGTATCGGGATCGCTCTCGTTACAGGGCGTAGTGAGGCGTGACGGAGGGGTACCAGATCCGTGGCTGGGCCGCATTTCAATAAAATATTAATAATAAATCCATAAAATTTATTGCAGCTCGTTCCACTTGCTTCTAATTAAACTGTCTACTCTAATAAAACTAGTTGACTGTACTAATAAATGATTTAAAGATTGACCGTTAGAGAAGTTTAATGTGAAAAATCTATAAATACTAGCTGACCCTCAACCGGAAAGCAAAAATGATTAAATTACTAAAATGCTATTAAAAAATAAGGGTTGATAGTAGAAGGGTGAAAATTGAGGATTGTATGTACTTTTGTATGTTGTATCATAAAAAAATAGAAATTACAAATTTTGTCTAAAAACTAAAAAAAAAATTAGGGTTGTACTACCCCTAAC
>DWLI01004326.1:0-10956 GCA_018249915.1 Cecropterus dorantes dorantes
TAGAACGATTTTTTGTAATTATCGCTATAGTTTGCTTCTAAAAACGTGGCCTTACAAGATTTTAGTGAATATTCTGTGCCTTTCAGGTAATTATTCGACTGTGGCGGTAATTCCTTTTTTTGTTGCGACAAATATTACTGCAGCTCGTAACGTCTGCACCCTGGATAAGAGACAAGTCTATATCCTGATATCCTTATCAATGTCTAGTCAGGTACTGTAAGCTGTACTTTTAAATAGGGATTCAGAATTGGTAATGAATACTTGAGTTAGACTTTTTGAAGGCAATACTTTAGCATTTAGTATAATCTGAACGGAGTCTGTACATGTTTGATAGAGTAATATACAGTTGAAACTCGAGATTTGTACGGACGGCGTGCTTGTTCTATTTGCTGACGCTACATGATTCATGATGTACCGCCAGCAAAAAATCTTTAGCAGTACTATGAGTTACTCGTCTCTACCTATCGTTACAATATTAACGTAACTTGCTTCCTAAGGTAACTTTAACCTCTAACTTAACCAAACGGTTATACCATTTTACCTCACCTCTACCTTTTACCATTATTTATATTAATACATATTCCTTATGTATATAAGGTTAACTATAGGTAAATTAAGATTACAATCAATGAAACAATATTCTGGATAACTTATCAAAAACATATTAGTATTTTACTATCTGCGTTTCTATAGTAACCTATAGTAACCTTGTTATTAGTGCGTTATACCAAAATATTTTATTTAAGCAGTGGATATAATGACTATCGATAGTTATATCAACATAGTGTATGCTTCACGTAGGTATATTGGAAACAAAAAGTCGACGTGTATAAATTAAATGCGTCCGTTTGTATGTCCGCGAGTATAACGTGCTTGAAGCTAAACTATGCTAAGCGATAGGACAAAATAAATAACCGAATGAGATATGACTAGATTGATTGTTTCACTTCTAGGACCTACGATTCATAAAAGCACTATGCGCCTCTCTCCATACCTTTCTTATATAAATAGATATATAATATGATTAATTATTCCCAATACTAATTTTGTTTTCCTGATTAAAATATTGGCATTCATCTTACTAACTAACGTCGGGGTTGACGACATGCGAGCAATGCGACGCAATGCGCAAGGGCCGCGCGATATGTCGCTGTGTCGTGTCGTGTGGTGTTTAGTCGAATCGAATCGAAAATATCGAATCGTTCGTAGCCCGACGGTCTAATATCGTCTAAGTAATGATCCGAATCTCATCAAACGATCCAATCCTTGGGTGCTTTGAAAAAGACCCCGCGTCTACGCGAGCGCTAAGACGATTAAGTATGCGAACGATATAAATATTTTATAAAATTTTAGGAGTTAATTAGTTTATTTATGAAATTCGATTTTGTTACACTAAGATGTTGCTTTTCGATTCTATCGAGTTATTTCGGCTGCCGATTCTGGTATTGACATTTTAGTTTAAAGACCAATCTTAGAATACAAATATTGGGATTTGACCGCGGGCTTGATTTTTAGAGAGTAACTATTAATTCAACTTTTCAAAGAGAGCAATCACTCCTTTAACTGACTAATATGTCATTATCAGCGACGACTAACCAAAGACGACTACAACTCGTGTTATGATAATGAAAGGGAATGAGGATACTACATCAACGCAATCGAATTACATCAGATGAGGACGCCGGGTCGTATCATCAAATAAAGAAGCGAAGCAGGCGTGTTGAAGTCGCGAGTGACATGAGGATGAGGGACTGTTTACACTACGATAGTTATAATTCGCACCTGACTTTATGGCCGCTCCGATTAGTCTATACACCGATAAAGTCATGACGGATCTGACCGCTGACTCGCGTACTATATGCAGTGAAATGTGACATTTTCTGACCGGCCGTAATGTCCGGTGACACCTATACGAGAGTATAAAAATCGCGACAGACTACAGTGGACCCGAGAGTGATGCGCCGCCGGGAAGCCGATATACGGCGAACCGTCCGTCCGTGCCGCCGTTCCCTAACCACCACTTTTTGACGACTCGAAGTAGTGATGAAAAAACTTAGTCTTTTAAGTCTTACAAAAAACCTCGACTCAATTTTACAAGACACTATTGGGGATTCAATTGTGGAGTTATTTTAATCATAGCCCGAGTCCTAATAGGTTTTAAAGTCACGTCCAAGTCGTTAATGTTAATCCGACTCGTATAAGGCGTTTAAGTCAAAATTAACCGAATAAGTGTTCGAAATTCTTTTTGTTTGAGTACCTATATAGTTTTGAAGTCTACTCTCGAATTATTAACATTTTCAGTATATTACAACTAGTCCTTTAGAATCTTAAGTCAAAAGACTCAATCTTAAAGTACGAATTCGACATAGTTTTAAATCAAGATTTAAAACTTAAAAGACATGTTATGAGTCGGTAAAAGTGAGTACAGTATTTTCTATAGGACTTAGAAAGAGTCTCTTTCATCACTAACCGGATGGCCAGCGAACGGGACACGAATGCAGGGAGGTCGGCAATCTGTCTACATGAAGACATTAGACACATTTTAAATAATCGCAAAGCATACCCTGTATCCTAGAATCACTTTATAGGCGATCGTTTTACATTCAGAGAGGACTCGTTTAATCTATTACGAACTTTGTGTCGCCGCAGTTATATCTTTAGGGATTTCTTTTAATTTTAAACAGTATAAAGATATAAGTACAATATCATTAACCGCCCGGACGCGCCGCGGGGCGACGCTTCGCGGGCGCATTACTCTACATTACCCACGAGGTGATATTATCGATAATCGATATATACTAAGTATACGTGTTCCGGTTTGGCATCGATTTATTCTGTAACCTACATAAGAGCCGCGGCGCGGGCGCAGCGTCCGCCGTTAGCGCTCACCGCACCGACTCGGGCTGCACTCGGGCTGGCGATTTGCCTCGCCCTCGCTGTACAAACTTTATGTTATCTAACTCAAATCCGCTTTACACTCGAGCGATCGAACGAGCGAACGTGCTACTTCAAATGAAGCAAACCGTCGGATGTAAAGCGGCCTCGCAAAATTTTCCTAAGGCCGGTTCGGCCGTTCCGTGAAACGAGACCACGTCGACGAATAATCTAAGAGGGGAAATTGAATAAATTAGGCAGAAGAAAAACCTCGCTCCGTAAACGGACGACGCTAAAACGATTAAAAAGCGTAACAACATATTGCACAAACGTGAGTTCCGGATAGAACTTTACAGGTACCTACACTTACACGACATCGGTACGATGATTCTCATTAATTATAATACGTCGTATAATGCACGCGGCTTATTAGTAAATCATAAACGCCTAAAACTAGAATACTATATCAATATAATATAATAATTATTTGTGTAAATATAAAATTCTATGTCTTGTGGTGAGTGAAATATTTGACTAGAGGCGGGCGGCGGCCGAACGATCGCTACCGCGCGATGCAGGACACGTGGCGATACCGCACACACAGAGCGAAACTGTCTCAATACAATTCCCATAAGGCATTAGCTACTCAATATATACTACTTACATGTACCCCAAAATGAGTTTATCCACTACGCGAATGGATTGAGTTTTGTGACAGCTATTCATACCCACGGCTAATCGTTTAAAGCTCTTCGTGCTTTATCTATTCTCCTTTATGGATGTTTGTCTATATGTTTATTAATTCAAAAGCAGTCTTGTTTCGTCTTATGTACGGTAGCGCTCGCTTTGAACCCACTTATTAGGAGGTCGTTGCAGGGAATTTACGTTAAAATAGGAAGTGTTGCCGTATGCGACTTTCAAATTTCCAGCTACAAACGTAAGCGCTGTGAGGCGAGTATCTATATATTAAGCTATAAGAAGTTAGTTAACACCCAATATATAGAAGGCTAATGTTATTTTAGCAGTAAAGATGGTGCATGAAACCGGACGGAAATCTTTGGGTGTTCAAAATTATTTAACAAATCATAACATGTAATCTAGGAAAACCTTCACTGTTTATCATATCGCTGCTGTTCTAGTCACTTTTCTTATATAAATTTTATATTTTAGATTTCTAGATTGTGCGCGTGACAAAGCTTAGTCGATCCCTGCATCATTTTGCTACACTCCCTGACCCGTTCCTTAAGGACGAAATTTAAAGCAAGGCAGATAAAGAATTTAGATTGGCAACTCTCGATACAGTCTATCAATGAATTAGTTCTACTCACTCCACACAGCGGGTTCAAAGTTTTTACTTCTTATATTATTATAAAAAGTGCACTTGCTCGCAAGTTATCTCGAATCGACTGAGATGTGAAAAATTTGTATAGCAACATCTCAATCTTTGCTGCCAATTAACAACTACCAAGTGCCTTTTACAATAATAATCAAACTGATTGTAACATGAATCAAAGTATGCTCTATACTCTGACTGTATGAGAATACAAGCTGGTAATACTTTGAAAGATGTGCCAATCGACAGTTGAGTGGTACAACTCCGGCACACCGAGTACAGGATTCGCCCGCGCGCACACATTATATCTAACAGTTTAAATTTATATTGGTACATTTTTGATTATGAATCTATTTTTGTCTGTAGAAATTACACTAGATTTTGTTTATCTGTTAGCTCGCGCTTCTCGCACTGTTGGCTCCCAGGACGCATTTTCTCACAGTTATTGTATTAACCTTATCACGAATAGTTTATATATGATCTTTTATGTATAGACACACATACACACACCAATGCACGAAATAAATATTGAGGAAGCACGCTCACTGAGAATTGACTTCGCGTTGTTGCGAGTAGGCCGCCCGCACACCATTCAGATCATAATTTACAATTGTTCTTAAAATGTATATTTATACACTACAACAAGTTACACATATGATTAATTAACCAATTGGAGACACCGCGAATATATGTATAAGCTGTTACCGTCTAGTGTTGCCACGCTCAGAAATCTTTGCCGAAAATGAGGTATTTATTTCACTATAAACATCGAAGACTATCTACAACGCATTACTAAGAATCGGTAAGCATTTCATCACGTGGCAGAGTAACATTGAATAACGAGGTTGTATTTAAAAGTTATGTGCGAGCGGCTAAAATAGAGCGTAATACATTTAATATGTATAGACAAACGGCCTGTACAATCCATTATGTTGATATTATATTCTTTATATCACAGCCCATTTGGAATTTACAACACATAAAACACGATCTTGTTAATGATGAAGTGCACTTTAATTTGTACACAGCGTTCAATACAAACATTAAATTTTGTCAACAACATTGGCATTATTATATTTTACTAACACGTAGTGCACTGGGCATAACATTCACCGACGGGTTTGAGCTATCTTATTTGTAAGTAGATACAATCACTTTGAGAAGGAAAACAGACGCAGAAGAACTTACTCGTATGTACAATTTTAGAACATGAAACGTTGCTAGTATATTTTCGTTTGATAGAAGCGTGTCATAACAACTTTATTATATTTTATTTTTACACACCAATTACTATTACACTTATAATTAATAACAGAGAAATTCTTTACAATATTGAAAAGTCGAAGTATGAAACAGCCGCACACTTCTATCAAACAACGTGGACGCGAATGCGTTCCGATCATCATACATAGCTCCACTATCATTTATCTGCCATCGGTACTGCCCAGCGCATGGCTTACCAGACACACACATAATAAAATTTAACAAAATATAGGACAATTTACTCCGTTAGTGATATATACTCAGCACTTACATTAGTGTGATATTTAACGGTGAGGGAGACAACAGTGTCCGCGACGGCTGCCAGTTCGCACGCGTATCTTTGTTATTAACTACTGCTAACGAAATCAACGTAGAACGGAGCGCGGCCCAGACGGCTACACCAGCGTCCTCTACATCAAAGAACAACAAAACGGCCAAAGATACCTGTGCGATCGCAGCCCTACAATTCTTTATGCAATATACAATAATTAAAATACATTTTTTTCTTACATTTTCAACTTACTTAATAAATTCAGTTTGGCTTAATTCAAGCAAATAACTAGTTTAATAAATTTATGTTAAAAGTTTCAGTTAAACGTTAAGTACTTAGAAGTAGAAGTATGATTACGAATGACAAAATTTTTATAACGTGTCATTTTTATAATAATAATAATAATTTAATCAAAGTTAATAAATTGTATATATAATAATATAATAGAGTAATTTAATGATTAATCCATAATGATAGAATGAAGCTTTTCTACTCGCTGACCAATAAATTACTTTAACTAATTTAGTATACTCGCCGAGCGGGCTTGCACAAATCTTTAGGTAAGTATGTAAGTAATGATATTTACTATACAATAAACACGTATTAAATTCCTCAACGGATTTATCATTTTATACCGCGTAAAAGCGCATTACGGGCGAGGGGATCAGTATAGCCGCCTCCTGAAACAAACAACAACAATTTGTATATAACGTCTGCATACGCAAATAGGTATGCTATTTTCTGATTCATGTTTAATGAGTTTGAAACTAGTTAAATTATCTTAGTGGCAAACGAGTATGCAGGCCACCTGATGGTCAGTGGTAACTGCTGCCCATGGTCATCTGTAAGCAACTTCATATGGAACAGGGGTCCTATCTGAAGTCGATAACAGATGCGTTGCCACTACTGACGAGTAAGGTGGTCGCTTCATACACAAGTGAGCCGTTACTGTTACAGTATTAGAAGTAAAATAAATATACTTTGTAAATAATTGTACTCAATAAGTATACCATAGCGTATTGCTAGGTACAATGTACTTGTATATTGTGAAAATCCAACAATATTGTGCAGTGGTTAGTTTAGCAATGTAGTAGTAGTTAATGTCGAACTCGGCCGTCATAATTGTAAATAAATTGAATGGCAAGTTTAATGTATATTCGACAATTTCCATTAAACGTTCGGTGATATTGAATCGTAATAGTCACATTATATATCCAGATAAAATCTATAACATTATTTGTAATAACATTATAACATTATAACATTTACATTAAATTACACAAAAGAATGTATGGTACTATTTTAACTTATCTTATATAATAATAATTAAAGATTTATTCGTTTGAACTAAGTTCATACCACATTTTATTATGGCATTAGTGTTTTCTATGATTGTGCTGTTGATTACTTTTTAAAATTTAATAGTAAATGACAAATTTCCATTTTTTGTGTACTTACGTGCGCGCCGAAAGCGCGCTGGGACGGCGTCTCGGGTTAGTAAGGCCGATGAGCGTCCTTTGGCCGCTTCAGCTGGACCTTTAGTCGCTTCATGCCAATTTGAAAACCATTCATTGCCTGGATCGCAGCCTGGGCCGAGGTCGGATTATCGAAGGACACGAAGCCTGAAATACGATTGCCACATTAAAAAAACAGTTCGTTACGAGTCTATTTTTATTTATAATTCTTCGTGTGTCAATGCGTATCTGACCAACCATGTAATTTTTTTTTATTCATTTGCAAGTCTATAACTTTATTGCACAGGAACAATTTGAATTTAAGGTTGGCAGAGAAATAAAGCTTAAAAGGTTAGTTCCTTGCAATTTCTTTTTTTGAGCCCTTTACAACGGTATATGCTTATGCCATTTGAACGTACCGAAGCATTTGCTCTGATTGGTGGCACGATCGATGAAGACCTTGCTGCTGATCACATTCCCAAAGGGCAGAAACATCTGCATCAGTTCAGCATCGCCAAATTCCTGGGGCAAATGGTAGATGAACAAGTTGCACCCCTCGGGGCCGGAGATGGAGCAGCCTGGGAACACCAGAAAATCTTTAAAGAACTCACAAATCTGCCTCTGAACACCAACATTGTGAATGATACAAAATATTACAAGGAGAGTAATGGAATGCTAATACACATTGACACATTGGACATGAAGGACGACACAACACTTACTAGACGTATAGTACGAGTACAACGTACAGCGACAGACGTGCTGGCGTGGTTAACGGTGAAATGAAAAGAACCGCAAAAGCTGTGTTTGTCACTGTACGTAACGTGCGGTGTTCTCATACAGACAACACTGAAACTATATACATTGATAGTACGCACGTATAAAAATAACATTATACATGGAAACCGCTTTCCAGAAACAGAATATTCCAAAAAAAATGTTAAAAGTTTACACATTAAATTAGAACGTAATTGTTATATTTATCTGGAAAACGGTTAAAACACATTGATAGGGATGAATGAAACAGAGTTACCGTTAGACGCAGAAGAGGAAAGTTAGAAGGTTGACTTCGAGAGAGCGTATGTGAAATGCTATTTAAAGGGGACCAGTGATCATATCGCTTATTTTTAGATTATTTTTGACAATTTATTTTATGATATTTAAATCTTTGTTAACGTTTTTTTGAGCCAGAAAACCTGTGATTCTTTCAAGAATTTTATAATTATCACAAGATAACATTCGTAACAGTTAATCGCTTGGATTTCTTGTAGGAAACCGAGAAAACTACAAGCATTTTTTTACATTCATTGGTCCCATTTCCATAGAACACAAAGATTCCGTCGTGATGTCAGGGTATCCGGCTCGAGGCTCCACTTACCTTCTCTCTGCGCGGTCGCAATGGTTGACGGGATTGGCGGCGGCAGCGGCTGAGGGAACTGCCCATATACCGCTTGGTAAGCTGTTGAACATTAATTTGCACGTTTTCACAATGAACACCTATTATATGGCCTTACATGCACTACTACACAGTCACTAGCATTCATGTTTCAGCAGATACAACTATCTCTAGTGGAAGCAGGGTAGGTGGGTACTTAGTGTTCAATTTCTGTACATTATTATCGCAAATGGGTTCAAGTCAATGAAAATAATGATCGGGATTTTGCGATGAGGAAAAATTAAGACAAAAATGAAAATGTGATAGTGAACCGAATAAAAAGAGATAAAACAAATAAATATTTTAGTAAAAATGTATTGTACAAGGTATCGATGTTTATAATCACAATTGTTGTAATTGTTGCAGTTGACGACTTGAGGATTTATAGGGATTACAAAAAAATAACAACTAAAATAACAACGCAACTGAATAATATTGCAAGTATGTACAATTAAAACTATAAATTCTATGTACCACAGTAATGTCAAAAATCTTCAAATTGATTTAGTAGATTTAATAACAACAAAATAGTATAACTTTAACGAAATAGATCTGGTACATACAATTTTAACTGAGTCACTAAACAACAACAAAACACAATGTGCTTTACTAAATATACCGTCATATTTATTAATGATCCTAAAACTGGGACTTAATTCTATAATTACATTTGTGATGGAAGAATAATATATTGCAAGTAATAATAATTTCGGTTACTTGTAGCTATTCAAACAAATTAAAATTTAAAACAAGCAATGCCGCATTGTACTGAGGTACAAAATTATCGTACGGCTTCACGAAATCCGATTGAATTTAAACTGAATTGAATTAAACTGTCAAACTTCTAGCAAGCTACGGACCAAAATGGCGATAAATTTGGTCCAGCGGCGCAAAAAACAAACGATTTGAACACAATAAACTCAGTTCGAATAAACAATGTTTTGTTCAATTTGTCAGCTGTCAAATTAAGTTTTGCTTTTGTTTGCAAATATATAAACAACCGACCGATTCCGTAGGCGATAACTTGTTGCGAAATAATTATTCATTTCTCTTAGCTTCTATACTTTATATGAAAAAAAATCATTGTACTACTTCTTCATTAATTTGCGTAGAAAAGTTAAAATGTAATAGAAATTGTGTTAGGAAAATATGGAAAGTTTAATGTTGTAAATAAGCGAAATCTGGTTTTCATGGGCGTACTACATAGTTTATGTAGTATTATTGAGGCGTGTATTAAACAGTGCCATGAATGTTATGAAAAATGATCAGCAATATTGACGAATACGTAGCGATGTACTAAATCTAACTATTAATCTAGATAAGTACAAATTTTTGGCGAAGAAATAACAAAGTTCTTTAGTGAAAATCAGAAGTCAGAAAGTAGTGGAAAAAGTAGAAGAAATATACAGTTGGTCGTAAAATAAAGCGAAACATTCCATTAAGAGGTTAAGGCACATCGTTTAGTAAATCATTACTGAATTAACCAAGATAGTTATTTGGTTATTAATATTATGATTCTATTTAAATCATACGAATTATATAACATACAAGTGTCTATCAAAAATCCAGGGAAACCAGACTCATAAAATTACGGTAATCTGTTTTATTTATTATTCTTCACATAAAAAATAAAGGACATGGCTTTTTTGTAATATTAGATCCTTATAGAGTTCATTATTTATTATTTTGTAGTAGACATAACTCTAATAACAATACCAAAAGTATTTTTGTGCCAATCTAAATTAACGTAAGATAGATAAACTTAAGATAAATAACAGTAACAGGTAACAGGTAACAGTAAGCAAAGCGTGAAAGCGTTACTCACCGACTCCAGGAAAGGTCTGAATGGCGGCGGAGTAGGCGTGCTGCAGTGCCGCTGCCTCGCCGTTCGGCAACCCTTGGGCGGTCACTGGAACCGCTGCAGGTAATCAGAATGTATTTCTCAAAAATCTTCATGAGTGAAAAAATATATATCTACTGATTTGAGTTGTGATTATTGTTACTATTAGTACGCTCGCTTTAATAGATATAACTTTTATTGATAGCGATTTAAGTAAGGAGAGAATGACACGCTTGGAAGAGTGGTCATTATACCGCAATGACACGTGGGTTTCAGGTTCGTACCCGGCCAGGAAGGTATAAGAATGATAAATTTAGATTTCACTTCTAAGTCTTGGTGTATGTGTATTCCTTATAGTATGGCATCTCTTTATGGCATCCACGACAAAGGAGAAAATCCTAATGTGGGCGTAGGAAGGGTTATTTACTATTTTAATTAACTAATTGAAAAATTGCTGACAAAGTTATACGAGTGCAAATACACTAC
>DWLI01004327.1:0-10956 GCA_018249915.1 Cecropterus dorantes dorantes
CGGCAGTGATCACTTACCATCAGGTGGACTGCATGCTCGTTTGCTACTTCAATATTATATTTAAAAAAAATCGCTTAAGTTTCATGTGGATGTGTATCCAGATTGGAGATAAATATTGTTTATAACATAACGATTTCCTCACTGAATCGTCCTACAGGTTGTCATATCAAATTGTTCGTCTGTACTCAGATTTTTTTTAAACTAATTGTTTTTTTTTTAATGTTCGTTTAAGCTAGGGTTACTTACTTTGATTTAAAGAAATAACTTTTGTTGAGATCTTAAATCTTTATTATTTGATTATAGTATAATAAAAAAATGCCATGATCATGCAGATGTAGAACCCTGGTACCTACCACCACCACCTTAACCGTCTAAACTTTGAATTATACAAACAACACGACCTGTCAGTGACAGTCGCCACTCTGTGTTGGGGTACACAGGGCCATGAAGGAAATTTATAACAGGCCACAGTTCCAGCTTTGCGACGAAGCAATCGTGCCAAAGCTCTAAAAACAAGCTTTTTAGTAATGCCACTTTTGTCCGCCATTTTGGGGCGACCGACATATTGAATTTAGAATAACGTCACTGAAATAATCAAACAAAAAGTGTATGCAAAATTTCAGATCCATCGGCTGGGGTTAGTATTTTAAAAATTCAGTTGCAATGTTAGTGCAATGTTAATAAATTAAAATGTCCTTTAATTATTTATTAAATAAATTCGTTGATAAATATTATCGTTTCAAAAAACCTGTTTAACTTTTAGACTATGACATTTTGTAATCTAACAAAATAAGATTTGCTGTACCTGTACGAAAATTAGATAAATCTTCTTTCTATGAAGGTTTAATTCCATTAGAGTAAACCAAGCAAAACTTCTGAAAAACACTACCAGATCTTTCAGTTGCGGAAAATAACGTTAAATCTGTTCACAATGTGCTCAAACATCAGACAACAACGGTTAACACTATAACCTTTTACATTTCACTGTTACGACCAGAAGAATGAAACTAAGTGCGGGATAAAATTTTATTCTCCTAGCAAGTCATTTAAAGCGTAGATTACAACAGCATCAAAGGCGAAATTCGCAAGCGCCGTCGCACTGTATTCTGCATCGGCAGCATGAAATAACTCGCCTCACAATCTTTTGTTGTGCACTTGACTTTGTTAAATCATCGGACATTTGTACTAGCGAGTTCAGTCTTTTTGAACAACAGAAGACGTCATAAAAAATTACTGCTCGCTGCGTAAAGCAAAGTATGGTCGTCGGTCTGTTGTGTGTTGTGCAGTGCGGAGCTAGATTACGAGATTTCGGTCCTCGTCTGGTGTCGGTCGCGCTGCGGTATATTTGTTTAGAGTTTTAAACGTTTCTCGTTTTGTGATTGTACTTTTATGTTTTTATTTGTCAAAACGTTAAACTGACTGGAGGGTATAAATTATACGGTGAAATTTTACTTTGAAGGCTATTTTAGATGTATTTAAAAAGTTTCTAAGTCAGTTGATTAGTAAGTTTTCATTTGTCGCGAAAGGTATTTCACGTTTTTGTTTTTTGACCATTCGCCGTATATAACGCGTGCGTTTCGTTTTGGCATGCTTCGCGCTATTAGCATACTTCTGTCAGTATGCAGGACTCGCGAGTGGTCATTGCCTTCGGAGGTATTAAGGGCATACATAGAGGCCAGGTATTTGTTATAATATGGATTACTTCTATTCACCCGTATTCTAAACTTGTAGACTAAATTCATTGTGGCTCATTTTCTTCGAGCGGACGTGGTTTTATCGAGCAGAATTTATAAACGTATGTTTTGATACAAGTATTGGATATATTTCGACAAAGCAAATTATGCCGAAACATTGAACAATAGATTTCGTTGGAATTTAAGTTCGTCTTGCAAAACAAATATGCCTCAAACTTATCTTAGGATTACAATAACATTTTCGTTTAAATAACTCGTACATAATGTTTGATGTTGGTCCTTTCAGAAACATCACTTAGTAATTTTGAATCAAACTTTAGATATGAAAGTAACAATGACAAAAATAGCCCACAACGTCACATACAAATACTTGCGTATCGACAAGATAGGATCATTACACTCCATTGATCGGCATCCGCCGTGGAACGTGAGCTGAGTGTTTTGGCACGCTCCGTTCCTCGCACGATTAGCATATTTCTGTCAGTATGCACACCTCGCCTCGCACGTGGTCGCTGCCTTTTGAGGACATAATAAACACTTGGGTTATTGTTGGAGCTCCTTGTTATGTACTAATATAGAGGCATCGTTCTTTGGGATGTCACATTGCCAAGGTTCCTGTGTTCCTTTTGCGTATTGATAATTGCTGTAATAATCACGCCAGGAAAAATGCTTGTCTCGAAAGTATTTGAAGATGCCGCTTTAACTAATATTATATTTATTCAGCAGTTCATCATCATATCTATCAATTGTATTAAACCGGTCAGTCTATAAAGTTTATTACTAGTACAGTGGAAATAGTATGTCATAAGAAAAAACCAGTAGCGCCCCTTCCACATCACTTAGAATTAATTATACGTAGTGATTCACTATAGAAAAAGTAAATTGTGCTTGTTTGAGCATGTTTATAGCATTACGGTCATACTTTCAGAGATCATGAACCCAGGTGCCGACATAATGACGTCATCCAATAAACCCATCCCAGAGTGTAAGCGAAGTGCTTTGGTTTTTATACAATTTCCCTATACGGGACAAGGGCACAGTTCCATTGAAGACCTATTAACCAGTACCTTGGTTATTTTTTGTTCAATAAGAGTTAATTGCAATTTTATATGAAAGTTTAGACAGAAATACTAATATATTTGTTTTTTGAACACATTAATAACTACAAAAACTGCTGGCTTGGCTACTAAATGCTAACCATTAGTTAATACCAAGGTACCAAGCGACTAAGTTCGCCCTCAATATATCAATTGACTGAAATTGACTGAAATCCATTGACTGATAGTTTATTAGCCACCTATCTAATAGCCAACTATCTAATTGTAAACAGCTCCCAATATGACTCCGCTCATACGCAAACCACGCCACGGATTACTAACGAGTTAAATTTCAGTTATGATTAAAATCGTTTTAAACTTTCTTCAGAACTCTAGGATCGAGTTACATTGTATCGTTTAATACTGAGCTGTGTCAATCATTGTAGAAATGTAATTGGTCATAACTTAGAATGATACAATGTAAGTTTTATATGACACTGATTTTATATACACAGAACATTGAGAACACTGGCGGGATTTGCAGGATATCTTCATAATAAGGTAGCAAAACCTTCAACAAAGAAGAGAACGCTTAGGCAATAGCCCTTCTGCAAAGGGTGGATTTGTAGACTTCACATACCTTCGAAAATCCGATAAAAAATACAATTGTTTTTGCATCGGATTTTCGAAGGTGTGTGAAGTCTACCAATAGTTTACAATGCGATGTTTTCTGTCATGGTTAAAACAAAAGATGATTAATTTCGTAAGCATTTATAAACTTCTGAAAATTATAGGTACACTATAGGAACCTTGAGTTCATACCAGGGACGTCCTAATGAGAAGCAGAGTTTCAGGTCATTGTATATTCAATTGCTTATCTATGCCGGTTGCTACCACTTAAACTAACACGAAATGAAATACTTCTATTTACCTTTTCATAATTTATTATAGTTCTAAAATGTCTTCATCCCCAAATTGCCTTTCCATCTAGCCAAGAAGTATAGGTGCACTCGGTCCGTTTGTACAAGTGCTATTTGTTCTATAATTGTGGTTAGATCATGCGAAATGTACCCTCGAAAAACTTAAATGTTCCGGGACGCTCTGTTCCTCGGAACTATTTGCATACTTCGGTGTGCTCGCTCGCCGTGTGTTATGTATGGCCCGCACGTGGGTAGCTTTAGACTTGACTGATAGTCGGGATTTTAGTGCATTTACCTTGACATTCTTTTGTTTACTTTTCGAAGACTGCGGATCCCAAATTTCCGTTATTCATAATCAAAAAAATATTTTTGATCAAAATTAGAAGCTCGAAAGTTTTCTGATTTATAAACGAAGTTAGTTTAGCGTTCCGTTTATTTTAGATTTCGAAAACATTTTGCTGGTTACGTAACACAGCACGCTGCACTTTTGGATAAGATTTTGTTATCTAAAGTTATAAAATTCGTGTGATTTATCTCAAATGTCTCAAAATACAGTGACGTCAAGTTAAATATGCGAATCTTAAAATATTTAATGGTATACCATTCGTCGCACACATTCGTCGAAATATGGTTAGTCCTGTGTCATCAGTTGTGAACGATATGAATCATTTGCACGCCTATCATTTCGCATGTTTCGTTCTGATTACGTATGGCACTTTAGTCACACAAAAACCACATCGTCCATAGGTTTTCAATCGTTTTATACTATAATCCTGTCGTAGTGCGTATTGATTTATGTCCTAATGCGAATACATAAATTCACCGCAATAGTTTATCGCGATTTATACCGTTGAATGAAATTGACGTGCCGATAAATATAACTCTTCCCACTCGTCACACAATACGTCGTAGTGAAACACGTTGTGTTCCGTCCTCCTTCGCGGGGTGCAAAAATTAAACGTCAGTCAAATATCACGTAGCCGGCGGAGCAGAACGCTTCAACCCGCCGAGAGGGGAATCTTCTGCCTGTAGTACTTAAATACACGCGGCATCGAACTAGACGCCTCCAGGAATCCCCAGCGCAATTTATACCAACGTTAAAATTACCGACAATACTCACATCTAAAATTCTCGGCCTTTTGTTTTTTTATTCCACCATTGTATATGGAATTCTTGTTCGGAAACAAGACTTTGAATGCATCTAATTAAAAATTCCTCTCTACCTACTAATCCAAACCACGTTGAAAATTAAATTTTATTTCGCTCACTGAGTAAACATCTTTGAGAATTCCCATCCCATTGTTGTTAGTCGACGGAGCAATGACCTACTAATCTTGCCGAGTATCTGGAAGAGTTTAATATCGAATCGACAATCCACGGAGACGACGTGAATTCGAACTTTATCTGCGGTCTCACAAAACTCGACGAGCGACGCGTGGTTAATACTCTACGATGCCAGTGGAGAATTTTGAGAGTCAAGGGCCATTCCAGCATCGTGATCGCTCGAGAGTCGTACGGTCGAAATGAAACGTCGTATCTTATTTTATGATTAGCGGCTCGAAAGCGCTTTGTAATTTTGTTAGTTCCGCCTTTCTGGTGCTGGGGGCGAGTACGGCGAGTGGAGATCGATGCGAGCGTTGCGTGCGAGTGCGAGCGGGACGGGCACAGCCGGCGCTCGCCTCGTCCCTGTCACTCGAACCGCCTACTAGGCAGCCATGTTGCGCTCGACCTGCGCTCGCCCGACCGCCATTGTAGCATTCGTAGCTAGTGATGTTCACCAACTCGCTCGACGTAATTATACACTTCGGAACAACCGTCCACAAATCGCTACGAGTTATTTCTTTTCTTTCCTTATCGAAAAAACATTGGACCTCCATTATATCGTTTTGTGGTAAACGAGAATACGTATACGATCCCCCGTCGCTTACACGTATTCATTTGCGTATGAAATATTAGATTTATTTATCACGTACAAAAGCAACATCGTACGGTCCATGTGAAAATAGAGAAGTGGGTGTGTCGATAAAATTATTTGTCGATAGCGGAGGCACGTACTGGACGTATAGCCTCGGCTTCGGAATTAAAATGTCAGACGTGCGGCAGCGCGGGCGAGCGTGGGGGCGCAAGGGGGCGCGGGCGGCCGGCGTTATTAATAACCATAAGCCGGCAGACGCACGAACGTCCAGAGGGGCCATGCCGCGCGGTAATGAGGAATCACTAATTATATTTTACCGGACTCTACTACTGAAGCAACATTAATTACGTTACACTACGTAGGCATGTCCCGCGGTCGTTTCTCAATAAATCAATTTGCATAAAAATACAAGGTGCCTTACTAGTTAAGAATTGCTGTATAAAGTTGATCGTGAACGCGTTCGTTGTTGATAACGGAATATTTGTCAGGCTTAGACTTAGGTAATATTAAACGATAATAGCGCAGTGGGAGCCGTCGTTCTAGATATCGAGGGAAACAATACGACAAGACATAATCGTCTGTCTGTCGAGGTACGGTTCGTTTAATATTCCCCCACGGTGGGAGCGCCTGTTGTGCGCGACAGTTCTACCCGTTTGCAAGCCCGACGCCCGGCTCCGCCAGTAAAAACTCCGTATATTTTATTGTCAAGGAAATATATTTGTCAAAGGCTGTGCGATTAATTGCTTGACTTTTCTGAAGTGCGCCTTTTGGATTTTTTCCTTTAGGGATTCCACATGACATATTGATGCACTCGTGCCTTCTATACGGTTAGATTGTTGCAAATAGGTCGAATTCTTATTATGTTGTAACCGAATTCAAAAGTTTTCAATTAATCTAGTCATTTTTTTTTGTATTCGTCAGATATTTTTTTTCCTATAAATTATCAATTTAATGACGTCATATAAAATCGACGCAGTTTTTCTCAGGCTTTCGTTTTGAATAACTTACGATTGCCGCTTTATTACACAACTTTTTCTAGTTTAATCTCGTCGTTCACTTGAAGTAGTTCTCGGAAGCTCCGCTGCAACTAAGAAGCGACTTTATGCCGTGTCCATGTTTTTCTCTGTACATAAAGAGCAAGTTATCGCCGGAGCGCGCCGGCACTCTGCTCACTCTCATAACAAACTGCAAAATGCTTCGGATTCTACGAACTTTAGGGGTTGTCTCGCGGACGAGATCCGCGTAGCTTATTTATTATACAGTAAACTCTATTCACCTCATTCATAAACGCTTAATACCGGCTTTGTGCCGCTGAACTTATTGTATGCTTCCTCTTGCATTATGAAAAGGAACAAAACATTCTTAGGCGCTAAGACATTGCTATTGAACGTTTTTGAACGCATATTACGGTGATGATTATATTATTTAAGTACTGTACCCTCCGTGTGATATTATAATAATTCCAACAATAGCGATTAAATAGTAGGATGTTAGTTAATCACCTAAAGTTGTAAAGGTATGCAAATGTCCGATGTTGTCAATTATACCTTTACAAAAGCTTAACGAATAATTAAGTCTTAAATTTTCTTTGGCAAGTCGTTGCCGGTTCATTATAAAAATTCTCTGATCGGTCCCAAGCTAAGTGAAGTGATTTATTCTTCAATTCTTAAGCCAAATTTTTAACACTTGTTAAAATTTCAGCTAGTTGATGCATAAATCTGTTCGAAAACGATTAACTACGGTGCTACATATACTACGAAGGCAACCCCCTATCTAGGCAGTGGGGGCCACCGAAGCCTCTAAAGCGCTGACTGCAGCGCACATTTTCTGGGGCGGAGGCGCCCCGGCATCGCTGTCGGGCGCCTCGTGAAATTATGACACTCGCTCCCTTTTGCTTGTACGGCGAAATGATGCACTCTCGCCAATTTGAGTCGGAAAATTATAAGCCCTACTCGCGCCGTCCTTTGTGTTCCATTTTTTAGTTAGAGATAATTTGTTTAAATAGATGTGTACTTTGTTACTTGTTGAAAGTTTCCTTCTCATATATGCTTTTGAAAGTGAAAACTACAATAGGGATACAGGAATAGGTTATACACATTTTAGGTTTCAAAAGAAAATGAAACAAAAATCAATTTAAACGTATATTTCAAAAGTAATATGTAACTCATACAATATATTCACTTTTTTGAAGGAAATTTCCATTATTTATGTAAAACTTTTGTTCATTTACATTGAATTTAGATTAAAGATCGAATTTCATGTCTCATAAACTTTCCACTTATTAATGAAATCTATCTCCAGTGAACATACGTAAAACACGAAGTTTTTTATCGTACAAGAAAAAAACAAATTCGACACATACAACATTAATCTAGTTCATAATAAAATTTTAATAAGTGTCATTATGCAACCCTAAAGCGGTTGAAAACATAAGCGGATCTCAAAAAAAATCTAGTGTTGCGAATTATGAACAAAGGCACTAATTATAAAATGTTCGTCCGCATTCACGCTCGCTAAATACGTTTGAAGAAGTTGCACTTCTGAATGCAGTCGACTGAGGGCTGTCTCTCTGGAAATTAAGAGTGAGATATAAAATGTATAAAGTCGCATCTGTCTGACTACTATGACGATTTTTAATATTCGTTACGAATTTTTTTTTTTTCATTTCAACCAAGTGGGAGGAGAAGTATTTGACTCCTATGATATGATGATGTAGAGTTAGTAGTGAAATGTAGAGACGCGTATAAAAATGTATGAAACCTTTTATTCCTAGTTTTATTACTTTCTATAAATAAAGTATTTGTTATTTTCGTATCAAATATGTTATGTGAATGAATGTGAAATATATTTTTTGGCCAGTGTAAACGAGCATAGTTCAAATATGGGCTTACTTAGCATTAGTGAATTCAGTTGGGATACAATTGGTTTAAATGTTAATACAAATTCTAAACTTTAAATTTTGCAGTAACCAAAACTATTTTTGCTTCTGCGTTTAGTTAAATTTCCATTAAAAAAACATTAAGACAAACTACAATTTCATCATAAGTACTACAGATTTAACATTTTCATCAACATTTTCTCTCGTTAAATATTTTTGAAGAACATACAATATTCACGATCTCAAGAGTTGCCTTGAGAAAATGTAGAGGTTTAGATGCGAATACTAAACTGATTTTAAAAATATTAATTTCTTTTCGGTTGTAGGAAAGTAAAAAAATAACCTTCCAGGTTTCAGGTTCGCTTGCTTATTAAGATTGGTCGTATGGTTATACTTAAAATATACATATTTATTACTATATATTACGTATTATATATTTTTGTATGTGTGTGTATCATATACTATGTTATTATAGGAATACACACATAAGTGACCGCACTGGTCACTATTTAATATGTGGATATAAAATGTATACATTTTTTTAAAATCCTTAAATGTAGACGAGACACGAGATCTATTGGAAATTATAAACAAAAGCACTAATTATGGAATGTTCATTTCACATTTCCGCTCTCTTAATACTCGAGGGTTGCTTGATGCTTCACTCAGGGTTGTGTCTAGCAAATGTAGAGACGTCCTAGAGCAGGATATATATTTTTTTATAGAGGTTTCAGTCAGATTTGATGCTCTGCAATTCGAAAAGCAAATTATATAAAAGGGTTTTAACAATAGATCATTATTCGATAACTTTTACCAGATACTTTTATTGAGCGTCGGAGAACCCTTAGGACAAAACTAGTGTACGATAAAATAGAGATGTCAAAAAATACAGTCAAATTGAGAAGCTTCTCTTTTTTTGAAGTCGGTTAAAAAGTATGTTTCAAACCTCCGAATCTACTCGTAAATAACTCACTAAAGATATGATGTCATTGTCACCTAAACTATTCCCATTCCAATTGTGTACTCGTGCTTCATCAAACAGTACCGTTTTATGGGTCAAATGATTTGCTATTCATTCAACACGACCCTATCCAAGCGTACCTACCGAGCACCGATGGACCGTGGCGTTATCGTTCCATTTTGCGAAAGTTTGTAAACGAAACAGTCCTAGCGAATAGATGAACCAATAACGGAATAATCGTGGTTATACGAATTCGGGGTAACTGAAACACAATGAATAAGCAACCAAACGTGGTATGGATGGATGCGTACCAAAAGTGGTATGGAGTAGTAAATAAGTAAGTAATATTTTGAATGTATTAGTATGATAACGCGCATATCTAACATAATACATTAGGATTGATAAAAATTAAAAGAAAAAAAAAAAACAATATTTCAATCTGTGAATAAATTTATCAAAAAATATTCATAAATATAAATTGTTACAAAAGTACTACTTTGTTTATAAAAATGCGTATGTATAAAAAGTTAATCAATCAGTTTTATACGAGTATTATTATTTTTTTAAAAATGAATTCATTTACTATGCATAGTAATTATATAATTCGGTATTAGTGGTTTGGAGAAATATACTTTCACAGCAGTGGAATTAAAAAAGGTTAACAGTTCATTGATACATTTTTAAATAATCATACATAATCATACTATTTAGAGATAGATGGATATTCGGTACGTAATCGGCATTCTAGTATCGGATAGTCTAGAAAAATTACAATTGCCTTTGTCCCTGCACTAGCGGGTATTATTTACTCAAACAAGCGCTGAATGACAGTAGACTAGGTACCCGAGGGGATAAAAAGGCTTGTTAAGTCGGACTCAAAAAGAATTGCTTAGTAAAGCGTCGCCGGCGCCGGCGTCGCTTTCAATTAGTCGCCCACTTGCGTGGTCAAGCCGGCTCGGTGCAGGTTTCAGGGTCGCAGATGGAACGAGCTAGCAGACTCGCCATTATAATTTACGTTTTATACTGCGCGTTTACTACCGGACTAATGCAAGGTTCTCTTTATTTCTAAGCCGTTTTAAGTGATATTGTTTTGGAAATTCTTTTGGTTATATTATTATTATGTTTATAGCGTCGTTTGACGAAATTGCATTTTGAGACTGTTACGTTATTATGTTATGTGTTTCATTACATATTATTTTAAGATAAAATCTTATCTTTCTATGAAGGCAGAAGATATGGAAAAGAAGTAGACTTGACATATAAAAAATAATTTCAATATTAAACATTTGCGCAGGAAATCAGGAACATCATGTATCTAGTACTACGCGGTTTCACCCGCTACTAAATAAGAAAAAAAAATATAGCCTTCCTCAATAAATGGACTATTGAAAACAAAAATAATTTTTGAATTAGAACCAGTAGTTCCTGAGATTAGCCCGTTCAACCAAACAAACTCTACTGCTTTATAATATTATTATAGATACTACTCGACCAAGCTAACTAGACGAACGGAAGGAATGCGGTTTCCCTCCCCGGTCCCGCCTCACGCCC
>DWLI01004328.1:0-10953 GCA_018249915.1 Cecropterus dorantes dorantes
AAAGTAGTAGAGTTCGTTTGGTTGAACGTGCTAATCTCAGGAACTACGGATCATGGTATATTTGTTTGTTTTTTTTTCTTATGTAATAGAAGGCAAAACCGCGGAGCACAGCTAGTATATTATATATTATAATATAATAATATTATAAAGCAGTAAATTTTGTTTGGTTTAGCGGGCTAATCTCAGGAACTACTGCTTCGAATTGAAAATTTCTTCGTGTTGAGTAGTCAATTTATCGAGGAAGGCTGTAGGTAATATAAAATCACGCTTTGTTTGTTTGTTTTTTTTTCTTATGTAGTAGCGGGGGAAACCGTGGAGTAGGTACAGCTCGTATGTTACCAATGTTGTTACTGTGGTTTTTGTTTGTGTCTTTTATTAAAATCTATCTATTATTTCAAAAATGATTTTGATGATGACATTTTGATTTCCCATGCTAGTGATTTTCCACCATAATTATTTACCTAAGACTATGCGATGGAGCTCTGTATGTTATTACAATGTCGTAACGGCTATATCCATTATGTTCCATGTTACGATTTTGAAACTGCTGTTTTTGGTTAAATATATTATGCTGTTGTTGGTGATAGGGCAGATGTGTTAATATGAGTTTTTTACGTTTGTCCATTTCCTCGATTAATTTCAGCTCGGTTAAAGATGACCTGAAATATATCCTAAACTTCTATAATTATATAAAAATATATACCTATATTTATTTGCGTGAATTCTTTTCAATTACTACGCCTTGTATTCCCGCTTGTATTGCCGCTTTGTATTCTTTTCAATTACTACGCCTCTCGCCATATAACTTTAAGAATATTGAGTACACTCTATTTTGTGAGTGTATATAGTTAGTAGTGTCCGACCGATGGTCGATTTTTGACCGAAACTAAAGCCGAAGTCGAAGATTCAAAAACCACAAGGAGTTCCGTTCTTAATTGGCTAAATATTACTACCTAGTCGGACACTAATAATTATGTTGTTAGTTCCAGCTTCAAGTCACCCAGCGCTGGAGTTTCGATGTTTTTGTGGTAAGATAACGTGCTCCCTCTGTCTTGTAGGCTAATATACACGGCTACCCACACTTTTTATTGAGGAATAAATCCTAATAAAGTGTTTACAGATTACCATGCATCCGATTTAAGCTTTTACGTGTTAGTGTTGAAATTTAGAAATTCAATATGCAAGGCCCTATAATCACAATACCGGTCTGCTGTCAGGTGATTACAAATTCAACTTCGATCGAAACATCTAAATGTAGAATTGCAGATAAGATTAAGATCTAGACTGGATTAGGATCTTAGTGAACTTTTTGATGTATATTTTTATAATATTAAGTAGCAAACGAGCGTGCAGTTCACCTGATGGTAAGTGGTCACTGCAGCCCATGGACATCTGTAGTCAACCACAGATAAGATTAGGGTCTTATCTGAGGTTAGCCACACAGTAGAGAATTAGGTTAGAACAAAGCAGCACGGGCAGAAATAGGTGTGGGGCTGGTGCTTTCGGAATCGAACCGTAAAGAGTTCTACCAACATGCCTTTAAACAATACAAGGGATTTATTTACCCTACATATGCTCAGGTATACCTACTTACACTAGTGAATTAAAGAGGGAGGACCGAGAACCCTCTTCATAATCTATTTACAAGTGCATCCGTCACACAAAAGGGGCGGGAAATTTTCGAAATCTCAAATTGATTACTTACTTTTCTTATTATGAAATTATCAAAATCTCCTTGTCTGGGCAGTCTAATAAATTATTATAGCCTAGATATATTGAGAATCATCTTTCCCTATATCGCACGATTAGACAAACTGACCTAATGCGAAATTGGAATTGGTGGAAAATGTATAATTATTTTTGAACTTTGATGAGTTTCTTAAAGTTATATTTTTATGAACAGTAACATTTATCAATATCATTTTTTGCTTGAAATACGAGTAGTTACTAGATTTTATTGCTTCGAGCACTTCGCAGTATCTAACTCGGTTTGCTTATATTTTGAGTTTGGCCCCTTTCGTTCTCAGTGTCTCAGTCTCCAAACCGATGGATCAATGGCAGCAGATGATCGAACTTTGTCGCCATATTTGTATGATTTGTGCTCGTTGCTTTCGCAAGTAATGCTGCGGCTTATATTAAGCAAAACTTAAACTAATTTTATCTTTGTCAGTCGTATTAAGTACTTTATATCAGATCTGGAAGTTTAATTTTTAAGTGTGACAGAATTGATGACTTGCGTGCGATGTTGACTTTAACGCTTCGACGTATACGGGGTTCTAGGTTTGATTTCCGGACAAGCAAACATCTTTATGACGAATTATTATAAAATTTCTCTTCTGGTTTTCTTTCAGATGTTTTTGTCTGTGTGTCTATGATCATCCAGGAAACTTGTATCCGATGAACAGGAAATCCTTGTAGGGCGGATTATTACAAGTGCAGTCAGCATTCTGACAAAATACCTATACATAGCAACTGTATCTATCAGTTCTTTAAAGTCCACTGTTTCTAATCAGTACTTAAAGTCCACGTGGTTAATTGGTGTTTTTAGCAATGTTAACCACTATTGGCATCTGTGTTGGTGACCGCTGTAGGTGTTAATGTTGCACGGGATGGCGATGCTATCCATCTTCTGGATAAAGCCCTGTCGATGCCTCCTACGAGATCTACGGGAAGAGAGGGATTAGTACTATTTAAGGCCACCACATGGATCAGGAACTATGTACTTTATTTTCCATTATGCAGTAAGAATAAGGGCTCTATGTTTTTCGATATTGTTTCAGGCAAGTTACATATTTGACAGTTTAGGTACCTGTCATGGTACATGGTGCCCAGCAACATTTTAAAATTAGTGTAAAAATAAATATTCATAAAATAAAAGAAAAAAAAATACCATACTAATTACACAATTTCGAATTATAACAAGTGAATCACAATTACGACTCTATTTGTCTCGCTCACGCGTGCTCTTCAAGGAGAGCGAGTTCAATGAAAGTTTTGCACTACGCTTCTTGAATGAAATGACGTCACTACCTAGTACGTTCGCGTGTGTACTATATAGTACGGTTATATAGATAATTGGGCTCTTTCTTTTGGCGTCAGATATTCTGTTGCGGTGCTTGAATAGAATAGTCACAACTCAGTAGCGATGTGAGTCGGACGCGGTCGCTCGTCGCCTGTCTTCGCGCTCTTTCGCGCTGCGGACCGAGAACGCCGCGAATTTGGGCCAACCATACAATTAACCCTCTCCTTCTAACGCGTATAGCCGTCTTTTTCTATTATTTTCTCCTTGATCGTGAGCTCGTGATATAAGCTTGTCATTGATGCAATCAACCCAATGTTTACATTGTGCCCGCATCATCATGTTATGAAAATACACTACGGATTCGGAAGTAGTTCGTGCCGCGTAATCAGTGACCGCATCGCAAGGGTAGGTGGACTTGTTTGTTTTATACTCTTTTATTTTTCAAAACACTTGCATAAATTATCATGCTAATTTCATGCTATGTATTTGTATATTAACGTTTGTTATAAGTTATCGTTCCTTAGTAAGTACTAAAGTTTTTTCCAACCAATGCACTTGTAAGTTTAACTACAATTATATTTCAATTGCTCAATACTCTAAAACCAAGGTATTCCCTTGGTTGGCGAGTTAACGTTAGAATTAGACTATTGTCTAAACTAAATGATAGCAACTATTTTCACAAGGCATTTTTTTGTGGGTGTATAATAGATAACAATTGAATTCTTTGATTAATTAGTTATAAGTATCTCTATTCGAAAGTGTTTTATTGGTAAAAGTTATAATAGATACATTTATTTTATCAACCAGATATAAATTAAAATATAAATAAGTAAAACGAAACCATACAAGTTTTAAAAACAAGCAATTAAATGCACCAAAATTGCAGCAAACAATAAAAATAAGAAATAGTCTCCATCGTTTTCAGTAGCGGACTTTGATCCGTCAAGGTGGTATCGGACGTTAATTGTATCGACCTCGCTTTTGTGTGAGAAGAGTAAAACTATTTGAATAGTATAATTTATTAAGCAAATCGTGCAGTGAAAAATAAAGTACCTTGCACATAGAATAGTAACTTGGCTAGCGTAGTATTATATGTATATACACTCGCTTTCTATACTCATAGCTCCGCACTAGAATTTTGTCCTGTGTCGCGGGTGCAATGGACACACAAAGTCGAATACACAAGCACTCAGTCCCAGATCAGAAATCTAAATTCATCTTTTAGATGTCTGTCTGGCCAGGGATCGAACTCGGAACCCACTGCGCGTCAGACCGCTATGGTGACCGCTCAGTATTCACCGCTCAGTGACGCGGGTCGTCAGAGTATTCGTATTATACTTACTTTCTGACGGGACAAACTCCCAGAATGAAACAAGTGAAGCCACATCGTTGTCTTCTGAAGTAGACTGAAGTAGCAGATGAGCATGCTGCTCACCTGATATGAAGTGGTCACTGCCCCCATGGACATCCTATCCTTTAACCTATTCATAAAGAACAGAGATTATATCTTAAGTCATACATCTATATTGTGTATGTATGTAACCTATGTAGATTGTAGGTATGCCTTAAATCATATTATGTAGATAAGTGAGCCGACAACTATTACGTTTGACAAAGCTGGCAACGCTGGCAACAAGACAGATCTTGACTTCAGGTAGAACCTCTGTTCTTTAATTATGGAATTACCATCAGGTGGTCTACATGCTTGTTTAGTTATATTAAAAAAAGGTCTTTTCAATATGGAAAAAACAAGGAGGTGTTAAGTTAGAGAATAACATACTTATGAAATTAAATTAAAACAGCCAATTCTACAGTTGTCCCATTTAGTGTGAATAAGAAATCATTACTGACCATTTAAAACATGGTAAAATACAATTACAAATTAAACTGAATTACTAATCATATTGTTATCAAATAATATTAACTATTATTAATTAAAAGTCCATCACTAAGAGCTTACTCTATCTACTTCAAAAAAATAAACGTATTCCCTTAATAATGAACTCTAATGTACCTATAACCTAGTTAATGATCCAGGTTGTATAATTGTAATGTTGTGAGAATATAAGACATTTTCACAAAATTACAATGTTATGTAACCTGGAGCCTGAACCAACTACAATGTAATAATGTTATTATCATATAATATTGTTATTCATTTTCCGCTTCTATTACTAATTAGAGGCCAATTATTAGGGCCGAAAAATTTATAAGCATAAATTTTCAAAGGTCAAGGCTAATGAGCGCTTAAATCTCGTATTTGAATTTCGTTCATTTAGGAGGGCTGCACCCCTCCGACCAGCGCCCTAATTGCGCCGCTGTAGGCTATACAGTGATAGTAGCCGTCTAGACGAATAAATATTCATCGATTATCTTCAAACTGGAACATTAAAACGTCAAAATGGGATTTCAATAGAGGAATCGATGGACTAATACTTTGTTGTCAAATTCGGCACTCTTGAACTCTACATTTTATATGTATACCTACACAATGCCTATGTTACCGTCGTTTTTTATGTTATAGAAATTTATTTTGTTAATAGTAAAAGTGGAAACATATAATGGATATGTAGTCCACTTGGTATTAAAAATAATTAAAAAATAGTTACATAAAAATATGTAGTATAAAAATAGACGATAACGCTGATATCGATTCACGGACTTTAAACAGACCTTTTTGTATCAAGCATTAGGTCAATATTTTCAGTTTTATAACACAATCGTTTTAGAATTCATGGTCGTTTGGGTTGCTCTAATAGATGAGTTTATTTAACGACTGTTCCAGAGCTATAAATAAACTGTCATGGCGTAATGGATACGCTACTCACAACAGTTAAACTGTTTATATGACACAATTGGCGGAAGTGTTTTGTTTTGTCTACTTGTCATCTACGTATTCGTTTATTTAAAGTGTTAAGTCATTTTGTGGTTTGAATGTCGGCTTTCAACCGGATGCCCGGGTTTAAATACCAATGATGAAATGAGTTTTTTTAGAACTCATTTGTGTTGTAAGAACTATCAATTCAGTAGAACCCCGATTATCCGAACCCTCAACTATCCGAATGATGCATTGCCTAATCCGAACGTTCAAGTATTCGAACGTTGGCGCGAAAATATATTGTTGCTAGCTGCCATTGACGCATTGAAACACGCGTTACCGCTTAAAAACGCGTCACAGCCGTTCTTCAATTAATAATTAACGATTTTATAAAAAATAAACTTTCGATTTTTTTTCAGCCGTTTTAAATACATATATGTATGTTGTATGTACACCATAACGTTAATATGTATTTTAATAAATATATAACTAATATTATATGGTAAGACGTTCTTTACAACCTCTATCCAGAAACCTAAGTTTCGTTATTCCGAACTTTTGATTATTCAATCTAGCCTCGGTCCCAATTGGTTCGGATAATTGAGATACTTTCTTTAAGATTGAAAGAGCAAACAAGTATTAATGGACATAATACTATGGGCTGGATGGGAGATATGGTTTTGTTGGGAGTTTAAGCCTTCACCTTTACCTTGCTAGAGAAAGGGCCGTTTGTGTTAGCTATTCTCGCGATATGGAGGATAATGGAGGGATCCCTTTTATATGAAGGGGTACGAGCTATTGAACGATTGTGTTGAAGCTAAGGATGTGCTAGACTGTCGGTGTCGTAGGCCGTAGCTTTCGCATTTTTCTCATTTTGGTTAAAACGGTCGAATAGTTTTGTAGCTTAGCTTAGCTTCCACCTCGCAGATCGCTTAGCTACCTCACATTCCTATTGGAAATCACTCTTACTTATCAATTAAACAAAAAGATCGGAGGTAATCATTGGAGGAGAGAGGAGGAGGTTGTCATTTATTGAGAACTTAAAACCGGAATTTTCAAACTGATTGTAATATTAAAAATCAATTTTTCGTAATTTTTGAATTAATATTATTTATTATACATGAATCATTTTGCCATCTCTCGGCACTTCCGGCAACAAGTAGGTGCGTACATTTTAATATGTTACAGGTACCCCCGATAAGCGGTTTTTGAATTTCTTATTGCCGATATTTCGATTCATTACATGGATCGTGGTCACGGCGAAACTGCGGTGGCGGGGAGTAACCGTTAACAAGCACTAATGGTAGTTTAACCTATCTACCCTACGTCTAGCACGTTATTAGGGTTCCATAGCCAAATGGCAAAAATCGAAACCATAATAGATTCGTCATGTTTGTCTGTTCGTCCGTCGGTACTTACGTTCATACGTCACTAAAATGTTGTCTGACTGAAATGAAACTCTATGACTCAAAATTTTTGGTTAAATTTGAAAATTTTGTGGATTATTAGACTAATAATATGTAGTTAACACGGATAATATATATGTAGTTACTAAATTTTAGATCAGATGCTTATATAAACTTTGGAAATTAAATGAAAATTATTAAAAGTATTGGCGAACGTTTGTATTGCTTAATAGCCTCTGTTACTCTTGCATTATATCTCAATGACTTTTTTTGGTTATTTGGTTTTGAAGCATTCAGAAATATTCCTACTCTACCAATATCAAATATATCGAATCCTGAGTGTGTTCATCCAAAGTTTTAATTTTTTTTGTAAATTTTTAACACCACCATTCGTTATATTCACATATCTATTACACGACGTAAGCTGCGCGCGAGTACTCGTCGGTTATAAACTGGAAACGTGTAATATTATTATTGGTTAATACAATTGTGGATCATAATAAGCCTCTGAAGGGGGATCATTGTGAATTTCATCATCATAATCTGAATTTGATTCTGGAATATATGGTTCATTCTGTTTTGATATGCTAGGCGTATGGATTGGTTGGTCATTTGGCACATTGATTGTTGATGTGTCTGTAATTTGTGAGTTATGTGAATTTTGACATTTGGGAACACGCTTTGCAACTGTATTTTGTTTTGTCCATAATTCAATCAAATTAGTGGTTCTGTTCCTATCTCTGTATCGCTGACATTTTCGTTTGTTTTGTTCTTGACGACGTTTAATTTTTTCCTGATCCTCAACTGTTATTGCTTGATGTGTAGATATTTTTAAATTTATTGCCTCATTCTTTTTCTTTTCTCTATACCGCTGACACCTTATTCTATTTTGCATTTTCTTTTTTTTCTGAATTGCATCAATTTTCCTTTGACTTATATCACCATCAGACGAATTTGCTTCTATCATTTTTTTATCATTTCCTTGTCCTTTTCTTTTACCACTAGCTGAAGACATCTTCAATTATACGTTAAGTAAGATGCAGAATCTAAAAACAAAATAAATAATGGATATTTAAGAATATGTGATATTGATTAATTACATTATTTTTTCTAAATTTTCTAAAGGCTAAACGGAATCATATAACAAAAAATAGTTTGAAAATTAAATTTTGCAATAAAATAAATGCTTAGTTTGTTAATATTTGTATCTACCAATACTATATAAAAAACCTTTGAATATTTACATATTTAGTACTCACTTCATGTTGTACTGCACAATACTTTTGAAAAATTAAACAATCTAATTAATAAAATTAATAACGTAGACTTCCCCGTAATACATTAAACTTTATTTTTACTGGTATTACTAAAACATGATGCTGACGCGAACTGACAAAAAATTACCCAAAAAGCGTCCAACACGTGTATGTGACAGTGCGCGCGCATCGGTGTTTGTGTGTTTGTGTATATACACACAGGCCTCTGCGCGCGCACTGTGTTTAAGATATACCTATAGTTATACTCAGATCTATAGATATACCTTAAACATTGGCATGTTGCTGACGCAAACCACGAAGTTTTCGCCTTACCAAAAATCGTCTAACGCGCCCATAGAGGCTATAGAAATTCACACTTCAAAAAATGAAACGTGCAAATTCATGTTTTTCTCAAAATTTGCATTATGATTATGTTCGAATCTGTACATAAAATTGAGGTAAACTAAGATAAGACCAATGCGAAATCAACATGTCGCTATACAACTAGTAAGTGTTAACAACTTAACGTGATTAAGGCAGAATCTAGTAGAATTATAAATCTAGAAATAAACTTATGACGCAATATGAACGTAACTCATAACAGCAACACAATACGTATTTACAACCACTTGACGGAAGCCTTGGCGGTAGAAGTACTTTGTTTAATCACTTGTCACGAATGGTGACGATATGGATTATTTATTTATATTATTACCTTTAACGTAGACGACTTACTTTATGGCACTTTAACGGAAAAATGTACCTGAGTGTTTTACTAGAAAGTCGTGTAGAAATATTAAAAATGTACTATAAAAAGTCATACAAAGTAATACAAAATGAGCAATATGGAATATATATAATAATATTAGTTATCGCTTATTTACGTATGGGTATATTGTTAAAAAATAATTAATTCACTAACACCGGATAATACACTTAAAATTAATTTAAAGAAACTGATTTTAGGGGCGCTTCCCGATGACTTGCAAGTGGTACCTTGTTTATATATAACAATGAATTCTGCATTTATAGGAGGTAGCTGCCATTTTGAAGAGTCCTTATTGTCTAAGACGTGTTCTGGATCTCAGGGCATTTGCCTCATCCTAAGTAAACGAGCATATAATCCACCTGATAATAACCTTTATCACCTATGTACATCTGTTAAAACCCCCAGATAAGTTGAGTCTCCTCTAAAGTTCTTCAAAGATACGGTGCTTTACCTTTTTTTTTATTTGAAATACCTCGGATGAGTGTGTCTCCGTTACGACATAGTTCAGACCAGAATAAAACAGCGCGAAACAGCGGTGGTTGAAACACGCAGGGTTCTTACCCTTAAAATGTTCATATTCTAATTCATAAAATTAACAATAATCTCCCTTAACAGCAAAAAACGAACTATACTTAAGTACATTTATTTTCATAGTATATCAGAGTACAGTTAACCTGTTTTCTTTACATTACAGTCCCGTCATTGTAGTAGAGTTCGTTGATCTCGATGATAATTCTGTTGACCTAATTTGGTGCCTATTTTACTTACATGAATGAAACATAAGGCCCGCTCGTTTCCTCCATGACTGCGCTTATTCTGCTGGTGAATAATATTTTATGGAAACTAGCTCATGCCTCTAGATAAATTGAGAAATAGAATTGTCGACTTATAAACGCGCGGTCTTTACACTTGACTTATCTGACACGCATCCTAGGTTATGCAAATTATTAATTTATGTTTCCCTTCTGGGTCTGGTTGTCTGTGTACATGTTTTTGTGTGTGTGCATGGAATTTTTAGGGAAAACCGATATAGCTGGAGGAGAGTGAATGTCCGCTGACATACATATGAGGTGACTATCCTAGATCCTAGATGCCTGGAGTAGCAACGTGTTTGAACTTCATTTAGAATTAGAGTTATACGACCATTAGTTTGACGCACGAGAATTCTTGGCTAGGATTATCCGAGTATCTCCAGTATCTTATGAAACTTTAATTTTTTTATAAAAACAATGGAATTTTAGTACAAACTACACGGACAGATGAGATCAATGAAGTGAAATAAATAAATTGCATTGTTTACTCGGCAGCATCAGAAGGGGTGTGACGGTTTTTGAGTGTATTTATGAGTGTACGAGTATGTCAATTTCTTTGGCACGCTCTATAGTTCTGCTGCTTAACGGATTTTAAACTAATGACGTGTCGTTAGTATGATATTTTCTGATTATAGTAGGTACTTCTTTCACATTTATCAGTTTAATCTGTCAGGTTTTTGTTTTTATAATAATAATATATGACATATGAGTAGGTATCTATTTTTGTACTTATTTTTGTTATCCTACGCTATTCTTTTGTTAATATATACAATGAACAAACATTGGAAAATATTATTTTTATAAAATGTATAAATAATCTGGTCATGGTCGCTGTACCTACAATAGACGGTTGTAAAATAACAATAAATT
>DWLI01004329.1:0-10953 GCA_018249915.1 Cecropterus dorantes dorantes
ACTCAATTTCGTTGTAGTACAGTTTTATCGTAGTACACACGGTACTAGATAGAAAAGTATATAAAAATTAAAAATCCCTCACACAGAAATAGAATGTTGTTAAGCTTTATAGATTGCTGAATTTTCATTTATTAAAAAAATCTTTGATATTATGCATAAAAAAATTATTAATTCAAGTCTTGCTTGACAGCGGTTATATTATTTTGTAGAGTGTTCATGTTCGATTCTTAGCCATTATGTACTTTGTAGAGTACTTAGGTTCGATCCTTACTAGTTAAATAATGTGTTTAGACTTTTGCTCTGGGTACGAGCGTCTTTATAATTATTTAAGGTTACCCTGCACATATAATGTGTAGATTTTTTGTCTTAAAGTATACAGTATACAGTACAGTATACATAAGTTTTCTCCAGTGTTCCATGGACACACAAAGACGAGTACACAAACACCCAAACCCAGAACAGAAATCTAAATTTATCATTCCGATGTCTGTCTCGAACCCGGAACACACTGAGCGTCAGACCGGTATGGTGACTGCTCCGCCACACGGGTCGTCAATAATAATAATATAATACAGTTACTGTTTATTATTTATTTACTCTTAATTATTTATCTTGAAGACAATAGAATTTCTACTACTGAGAAAGCCTGCTGAATGTTTACCATCAATTATACTTCGATTTGTTAAATTAAAAACAACAAAGTTTTACTGTTGAAGTTTACTCAAATCCGAAATTCTTGCCTATCCCTTTGCAATGAAAATCAAAGTGAATATCATTCGACCGAAATAAGGTGAAAGATTTTTTTAATATATCTGACAAAATACTAATAATAAAACTTTGTCAGCTTAATTGTACTCGAATTTGGAGTCACTTAACTATGACCGTAATCCCAAAGGTTAATGCAAATGATAATTAATTACTCACTTCCATAATTGTATTTCTTAGTAACTTCATAATCAAGTCGCAATCCGGGATGGGAAACAATTTCAACTTTAATTAGCACCTTACGTGTCAAGAATTATTAACTTAAGTAATTGAAAATAGCGATTCCAAAGTTTCCACGAGTTGTCCGAAATCCTTGGAGTCCTCCGAATTAATTTTGTTTTTCATAACTTAGTTATTTAAGGCTGCCAGCTGCTTACTTATTAAATTGTTTTCTCATTCGTCGGTAGTAAAACACTTTGTTACTTTATATTTCAAATAAATTCCACAATTCTGCAAATTGATTCTTGTAGCTGATTCTTCTTCTATTTCATGGTTAACTGAACTTAACAAACTCAATAAGTAAGATACTGGCATATTTTACGGAACAGGAGTTTTAATTTAATTCAAAATTCATTTGTACGATTTAACGAAAAAGCTACATGTAAAAAGGTATCATCGAAAGTCCCGAAACTAATCCCAAAAACTTTCCCGGTTCAAACCCAAAATTCAATTACAGGCATGAAACCACGCATGAAGAACCATTACCGGGCACACCAGTTGTCCGTGTGGCTGCGGTTGATCCCCGAAATCCACCGGGCGGGGATGAAGGACGTCGTCGCAAAACACAACCTATTTCGCAACCACAATGACCCGGAGCTATACGACGGTCTCGTCCGACCCGACCCGCTCACTCGGGCCAACTTTTACGACCCCACTCTAGAGCTCTATAGAAAACCCTACAACGTCACCCTCGATGTACCCTCTACAACAATGGACACGTACGTGACTACTTGCATCAGTGTTATGTCAGCTCGCCCCGGTGCGCCGGTGACCCAAAGCCAACCGAACAATAATACTCACGCTCAAGACGTATCCAATTATGAAGTCGCTGGATACACGGCTTATTCTACCGCTTTGAGCGTAACTATAGCTATAGGATGCTCGTTACTTATCCTCAACGTTCTTATTTTTGCTGGAGTATACTACCAAAGAGATAAAACAAGGTTACAAGTAAAAGCACTGCAGCAACAAAAAAGAAACCACAATGCGACCTTTGACAGTGTATCGTCTAAGCATCCTCACTACTTTGTTGGTCATTCACAGAGCTCAAGCACGATTGTGGATATAGATCATCAGGATAAGAACGCGATTATCGCAATGACGAACCGCGTGCCACACTTCACGAACGCGAATTGTCCGAACGTTTGCCATACTGGTATCCAAATGTCGAATCTATCGCAGAAGCAAAGTCCGACAAATCGAGCGCAATGTACAACGCTACCAAGAAAAGTGGGGTTCAGTTATCAAAATCAGATCTGTAATGCGTCGAACTGTATGACGCTGCCGAAGAATGCAACGTTCATGAGTAGCGGTAATTTGCCAGACGTGCAAGCTCAGACCGGACAATCTCAAACTCCAGGGAATGGATCGGTCCCTCCATCGTCGCCTCCGTCTCAACACTTCTCTCAGAAGTCGAGGGTCCCACAGGCGGCGATGTCCGAGATGAATGTATGAGAAATGGAGGATATTTACAATTATGTGTAAAGTGAATGAATAGTGACAAAGACACTAAAATCAAAATCACTGGACAAAGCACGGTTGTAAATATCGTAAATTGAAACACAGTGTACATAAGTGTATTGACGTAACAGGTACATTTTAATGTCTATAGTGTAACGTAAATTGTAAGCGAAGTCGAGTGTAAATGAATAATATATTGGTTCTCTTGTACATAAACATTTTGAATTATAAAAATACGTACGATGCGTTACGAAATTTCTGACGTCGAGTTTAACGGTTTCATGATAAAACCAATTGTTGTCTCACTCTAGATTGACGTCGTTCTGAATGGCGTTATTATTGTAAATAATTAGTACCTTAAAGACTGTAACACTATAATACTATTTGACGTCGTGTCAAAGTTTCCCTGTATTTATCTCGTTGGGAAATTATACTCACTATGGATGTATGCGTTCAATACGATTAATTTAAAACTAATATTTTATTCCAATCACTGCCCAATGTCAATATTGTAGATTTAAAACGAGAAGTCAAATGAAAATTTTGTTAATGAAAACAGATTATAATTCCCATATTTGTAAACTTTGATTGTAACGTGTCAAATTCATAGAATCGATATGAAGAGAAATAATAAAAGAAAATATTTTATAAGTGGCAACGGGCGATACCAAATATATTCCAGCAGTATTCAAATGAATTTAAATTTATTTGTTGCTACTGTCAGGAGATAAGTATCAAACTTTATTTATTGTTATGTACAGTAAAATTGTGCTCATAAATTTGATTCTTTTTGACATTTCAATAACTTTTTGTATTCATAACTCCAATCTGTCTGAATGAAAACATTTCAAATAAATGAAATTAAACATATTTGATTGCAATTTTAATTTTTGTTATGGAAGTATTATATGCATGGATATTTAGAATTTTTCAAAATACTTATGATTATAACTGTTCATAGTTTAAATAATTTTAATAAGTTGGTAAAATTTTTGTATTTATAACTCGAATCTGTCTGAATGAAAATATTTCAAATAAATGAAATCAAACAAATTTGATGCCAGTTTTAATTTTTGTTAACGGGTATTATATGCATGGATAATTATATTTTTTTTCAAAAATACTTATAATTTTATTGTTTACTATGTTCACTAATTTTATTATTATAATAGGTAATTATTTCAGAACAAATTATACGTAAATGCATGCTTGTAATATTTCGATAACTGGTAAAATACACATTATACAATACATTACGCTTACTACACTCATAATCCCACAGTCGGAATATCTTCTGTTTTGTGGGTACAATGGGCACACTAATACACGAATACACAAACACACAGACCAAAAACAAAAATCTCATAAAATATGATTCAAACATCTGTCTGGCCGGGGATCGAAACCGGAACCAATTGTGTGTCAGGCCGATACAGTGACAGCTGTATGTGTGTCCATATTCTTATTATAATATAACACCAACGTAATGTTGTTTGTTTGTTTGATCGTATCTAACCGTTACTATGAATCTTATGACAAGTATCATCTTAAAAAAATAAGACAGAATAAAATTCGTGAAAATAATATTCCGAGTTTTTTTTTCACCCTTTTCAAAGTTGTTATTTGAATTGCTTATTCAAATAATATTGAATAAGATAATTTTTCAATTGTTTAGAATCATTATTTCTTGCAAATAGTATTTTTAAATGATTACATGTGTATAAGAAATGCATTATCACCTTTGTTTAACGGTGAACGAAACCGTCGGGAGGAAACAAAGAAGATTGAAAGAAATTGATTTTTTTTTCTCAGTTGTGTAATGTTTTCCAATTCCCATATGTCCAGAAACGTGCCTAGTCTTATCTCCTTTCATCCTGAGCGGAGACCCATGTGTAGCAGTGAGATAGCATATTAACACTTTACAGTAAAGGGGAAACTTTATAGTAAAAGCTCAGATCAAATATAACATTTATATTATATTAGCATGCGAAAAAATTCTTCTCCAAACACAACTATGAGTTGCAGCCAACGTCAGGTAAGACTCTGAAGTTATAATGGGTTAATAAAAATGTCCCTGGGCGTTAGTGGCCACTTACAATCAGGTGGACTTCGTACTAGTTTACGATTTCAATATTATGAATACAAAAATAAACGTTTGTTCCCGTCTGCGCGGTTTGATGCAGTTTTGTAAACATAGGCGTAGCCAGGTACGGGCAAGGTGGTGCAGCTGCGCTCCCTCTAGCAGAGTGGTCAATGGAAAAAAAACACTTTGTAAGCATTGTTCAAAGAATATGAAGCTCTTCTTCTAGAGAACTTTTAAAAGTCAACCACGATCAAAACAACATAGCCTCGATGTGCATCCCTCCCTCCCAATATTCTTGAACTGCCCCTTCCTGTAGAGAATCCTGGCTACGCCCTTGGACGGTAGAAGGTAAAAGGTGGTAGAACCAATATTTTACAGAGCGGAGAAATAACTACACTGACACACCTTCTAAATGTTCAAGTCTGAAGCAGTTCTTGCGAATAGGTGGAATGGTTTGTAATAAGCTTTAGATAGAACTCCTCATCTACATCAAGTTACTTGCATGTGTCCATGGACGGTAGTGACCAGTTACCGTCAAGTGTACTCAACACTCGTTTAATACTTTAATCTTATATAAAAAAAAAAACATTTCAGCTAACACATTCAAAATTATCATAAATTTATTTTCCTCACCGCTTGGTTAATAAGATTGCAGTAATCATCCCGTATTTGATAGTAGATACCTAATAATTTTGTTAGCTTCATATAATCGGTCTTGTTATCGCTAAATATTTGTAGCAATTGAAACACTAATATGAAGATAATTGATGTCTCTGAAACAAATAACAAAATACTCGAATTAAATTATTTCATATAGTATACGAGAACACTAAGTTTACAAATATAGTTGTTTTGTAATATTACTACTTAATCGAAACAAGACCTCATTTGAGAAAATGTGGAAAGGAACTCAGCGGGTTTGCATTTATTTTTTTAAAACTTTTAACTTCACATTTTTATGTCTCAATTCATAAGATACCAATTTAGTACAAGCCTCCTAATAGGACGAAGACAGCTATACCCAGCGCTAGGACAATAGGACATATAAAAGATTGAAAAAGTTGTTTAAACACATTATGATTCGATTCCGGAAGCACCACCGCCGTATCTATTTCTAAACTATGAACGCAGTGTTAAGCGCTTTGTTTTTATTTTGAAATGTGTGGTAAGGGAGATATGTTTATGCGAAGCATTCCGACTTTTTCCTGTAGTAACACATCTGTGGCCAGGTCTCGATGAGTGGCAGTAGCTACTTACCGTCAGGTACGTGGCTACTGTCTGTTCGTTTGAAAAAATAAAAAAGCCAAGAATTAATTCTAAAGTAAAAGTACAATTTGGAAAGCTTACTTTGTTTAATCATGCCGATATATTCTTCTTCAGTCGGGCATTCCAAGTTATCCCGCCAGTAAATTTCAATACCCTGGCCTCGGTGTGCCTCTACAATCGCCATAGAGTAATGTTTGACTGCCTGGAATTAAAAATATTATTTTGTATATTAGCAAAAATTAATACAAATAAAAAAATACTCTGTTTGATGCTAACTCGAAGGCCACGGAGTACTCCTTTGAAGCGTCATTCCCTTGGTGCTGCAAGCGTCAGGTTTGAGCGTTATTCGTAGGCCATGGAACATCATTTCAAGCGTCATTCCCTTGGCGCTGCATGCGTCAGCGTTGAGCGTTATTTGAGGACCACGGGAAATCACAAGCGTCATTGCCTTAGCATGTGTCAGATTTTATAAAGCCAAGATTTCGCTGTAAAATGTAGCATAAGCTGAAATTGGCTTAACGCTGACTTGCAGCGCCAAGCAAATGTTTTAGATGCATGTCTCATTTTATTGAGTCACAAGTGGATTAGTTGATAAGGTTGTCACGTGTATAAAACGTGTCTATTGAATGTGACTTATATTTGCAGGTAAGTTTGGAGGACTGATAATAATACAATATTATTTTATACTTTTAGAATTTATGTGTTCGAAATTGCATCGAAGAAAAAATACTGTATTTAATTTAAAGAGTTGAATTTGAAATACAGATATTTATAGTGCATGTCAAAAGGTAAAATAAACTATACTTAATTAAAATCCATTTACGTTTGATAGTCAAAAGTTATTACAATTAAAAATAAGTATTTGAATTGTTTTAAAGTGGGTGAAAGCGCGGCGTACGGGGGGATAAATAAATGCCATATCTACTGTTATGTTTTGTGTACTATATTTTGTATTATTGATCAGTACCTTGTATTATCTGATAGTACCTGTGGGTGGTTTAAGGCCAATATCTTTTCCAGGGCTATTGCCAACGCTTGGGAGGCGGAATTGAGGGTCAGAGCAACGCTATACACGGAGTGAGCGACTGGAACCCCGTATCGGGTGGATGCATCATCATGAACATCATCAAACCTGAAAGAAGTAACAGAATAACTTTTATTTTAACATAATATTTGTTAAGAAATAAGGTAGTAAATACATAGTAGTTCAATTTTTGCCATAAAACATGGTAAGAACTAGATTTACCTGGAGGCCTAGGGGCTTAGAGACACTTGGAGTTTTTTGCCCTTTTCTAATACCATAGGTAGGTAGTACCATGTGCTAGATTATTTAATTATATTATAATCATAATTGAGATTGAGAAAAAATATTGAAAGTTAAAATTAATATTTTATTTATATTATTTTTTAACAACTCAAGCGTCTCGTAAAAATAATAATATATGTGTATATATGTACATAAGACTTCAGTCGTTAGATTGTAAAGAAGGCTAACAACATAACAGCTGTACCAAAGATTATAATGATTAACGTTCATATATTATGTGGAGCGAGCATCAAGAAAAAACAAAAAAAATCCTACAGTTTAATCGATCCCACGTAGGCCTTATGTATGCATATGGAATCAGTTTAGTAACGACTATCATTTAATTATTCCTGACAAAATGACAACGAACATGTTTACCTAGAAACTAGATAAATATATGAGCAATTAATAATGGTATTATAATTAGCGTATAAGGTATATAAAATATAAGGTTACCTCAATGCTTTATCATAGTGCAAAATAATTAGACAGAATTATAAATAAATTACTTATCATCATTAAAAGAAGAATGACATGATGTAATAGATTATATCATAAGCAATCACAGATTAAGTACAGAGGGAACCATGGCCTCCCGCATCGGGCGGCAAAATTTGTATATTTTGTATAAAATGCCGGTTATACAAACCGGTATTTCTTTAAACCCCCGGGTGACACATTTAGGTGGCGGCATTATATTCTGATATGGCGACCATTTTTGTTTGTTTGTCAAATTGCAGTTATGGCAAAAATTGCGATTTGTTAGAATTCTCCGTTCTCGTAAAAAAATTAAAGCTTTATTTTTTTATCTTACGGCAAAAATGTTTTCGTGTTTCTCATTGTAGAAAAAAAGTCAGAAGTATTACAGTTTTATAATCATAAATACTAAAGGACTAAAAAACTAAAATATTTGTAGAACGATGTTCGTCAAAATTATATTTTAAATAATGTTCTGTTTTTTTGTTTATTGCAAAAAATAGTTTAATTTTTGATTTCTTTATCGTCCGTTTCGGACGTTGGCACGTGTATCACGTTTAAAACGATTTAATTTACATAATAGTAATAAAGAATGGTTATACTGAATTGGAATATAAATTACCTACTAATAATATACTGTGCACACTACTTTTTAGGTACTGTGGGAATCCAACTAGTAAAATAACATATATATGTTACATATCCTACTAGTTGCATTCAAGTGGCAGAAATAAGTTACGTTACGTTATGTTACGTTACGTTACGTTACATGTAACTTTTTGTATGTATCGCTGGCTGGATTCCAGCGACGATTGCAGGATGAACTTAGATCGTCTTTATTTAACGTTGATAAAGTTTAATATCACCTTTTGATATACTTTTCAGAAGACATTCTTCCGACTTATTTTAAAGAGAATGTGTTAAGCAAAAACTTACACTAAACTTGCAGTGTGGAGGATCTGCATTATCTCCCCGATAGCTTGCAGCTTTTCCTCAGGGACCTTAAGCCAGTAGTTGAAGGCTAGGTAAAAGCTGAGATGGTATCTGCTCGGAGCCCTTTGTATGTACATGAAAGGTTGCAAGACTTTCTATAAACAGTAAAACAAAATTAAAATTAAATAAACTTCTATCATAAAGAGAGTTTAATATTGTTACGTTTCAATCTCCAAGTTTACCATTTTTTATAAAATTTGATTTAATTAATTTTGATTAGCATCAGAGTTCTTTAAAATATCGTAAAAATTACAACTTAAGAAGAAATCCATACGAATAAGGAAAAAACTAAAACTAATAAGAATACCAGTATCAGCTCTTTCATAAAACCAGTATCTTTACTTATACTTTTGCATGAAACCGGTTTGTTTACTTATTTTATGCAAAAGTACTTGATCAACAGTGCAGGGTCAGAGAAGCAACAATTAGTAACCTATCCACAATTATGCGCAATGAGGTCCAAAGGACGATTGCTTTACGACGTAACAGAGTTTAAAATCGAATACACTTAAACTAGATATTTTTTTATCCAAAATACTAAATTTAAAATTTAATCCAGTACAAGAACGATAATCTATATCAATCTTGGATTCAGGAAAATTATTCTGAAATGAATTATTTCGAAATTCGGAAGATTTCGCATGTGGCGTATTTGTATAGGTTTTAGCATGACAGGATACCTGTCATCCAGTGGCGTAGCGTTTCGGAGGGGCGGACCGCCCCGGACAGCACTTTTTGAGGGGCGGCAAAATTTCCTTTCTTTGTAATATTAACCAGTATATTTTGTAGTAAAGAACTCAAAACTCAACTCGCGATCTTGGACGACATACTTAGAGGGGGGCGTAAACTCACGCTACGCCCCTGCTGTCCTGGGACCTAATCTCTTGTACTACTGTAATCTATAGTACAACCATTCTAATCAGCGACCACTAATTTGGAAGATGTTTAGGTGCCGCACGTGTAAGAGGCTGGGGAAACCTACATATCTTTCTATCCGATTGAAACATATGAACGTCGCAAATCGAGGCCATGTTGTTTTGATCGGTTGATTTGATCGGTTTTGATTGGTTTTTAACATTGTGTGTATCTACTTGTGTCACTTGGTGATCACATAACATACAAAGTTCGTTTGAACAGTTTCGGGTCATCGTAACCATCATCCACGTATTGACACGTCGCAGAAGAGCACAGATGTGTTTTTTTTTTCACTTGACCGCTCTGCTTGGGGGGGCAGCTGCCCTCCCCTGCCCGTACCTGGCTATTCCATAGTTGTAACCATTTAAAAATAGAGTTTCATTAGTCCTTCCTTTTAACGAACACTTATAAATTGCGGCCGGTAGACCATCTTTCTCTAGAAGAGGAGAATGGCGTTGTCTCTGATATTGGTATAGGTGGGACATAGATACCAGACATACATAGCAGTACTCATTGTACAGATGGCAGTGACAGTTTTTCCTCTTTCCCAAGAATAAGTTACAATCCCTCCTCGTTTTGACCTCTTTTGCCAAATTTCCGATTCCTCCGTGTTCCCATATGTATAGTTGAAGTGTAAATTGTAAATTCTTTCGTTATTTATGGTACATTATGTACAGTGATACATTACAGTAGGTATACTTCTCCTTAATTTAATCTGCTTTTAATTAGGCATTATAATATAAATCATTGACAATGAGAATATTAATTAAAATAAACTTTACAGTTATTACGACGTCTCTTATGCATGGCCGGTTTTTGATAAAAGCTAAAAAATATATGATATAGATCTGTACTTAATCTAAAAATTTACATTTATTTCATTAAAGTCTATTAACTTTATCAAAAGTAATTAAAATTTTGATTATTTAAATTAAAATTAAGTAGTTATTGCGATTTGTTACTTGAACGGCTTCTGATTTCAGTATTTAAAAAATGCGTTCCTGCCATAAAGCATTTATATTATACAAAACTCCTATTTAATTTTCTTTTTTGAAAATAACTTAATATGTCCTCCATTCCGTCTGTTCTATTTGGAATTGTAACCAAATATCTACCGTGTAAAGGTGAATTACAACCAAAAAAACATAGTTAATAATATTTACCTCATCTTGTTGTACCCTGTCGAGTTCAGACGAAAATATTGACATAGTGCTAAATACTTGAAACTTAAATCGGAAATATTTTATATTAAAATAAGTGTCCAATCTGACTAACCCTGAGAGGACTGAACACATGCGGTTACTCACACAGTTTATATCACAGTAAATACCCAATGCTGTCGGCGTGTAATTACGTGTTGAGTAAGCTGTGATATTACAGAAATTTATATTGTTATACTAGCTGACCCTCGACCGGAAAGGAAAAATGATTAAATTACTAAAATGGCTATTAAAAAATAAGGGTTGAT
>DWLI01004330.1:0-10952 GCA_018249915.1 Cecropterus dorantes dorantes
AAGAAGTCCAATCAAAGTTACCATGGTTTTGTTTAAATCGTTTACATTATAAGTTGGCCTCGGTAACGTTATTTTTTCAGTCCTTGGTAGAACTGTCACATTGCCGGTTACCACACCAATTACCCTTATGGACCTTAATTGAAACGCATGCTCGTTGTAATAAGGCCGGTGTAACATAACAATTTATATGTTTTAGTCGAATGATCACTGGTTCGAACATCTGCGGTGCAATTGATTTAATTCGAGATGTTATATTACACCTAGTATAATGTTTGGTATAGTTACATCTGTATTGTTTTCATGTAATCTTGAAAGCTTTTAGATGTATGTAATTTGAATACGTAATACATTTCATTATACACCTTTAATACATTTATAGCTAAGAATAATTCTTTACTATGGATGCTATGGACAGATACTCTGAATGCCCAAACACCCAAACCCGGAACGAAATTCTTATATAAATTCGATCAAACGTTATCAATGTTTGAACTAGATATACCTGGTAATATGCATATTACAATGGAGTAACGACGCAATAAGATTATAGACATAATAAACGTTTTTGTACTAGGAAGTCAAGTATAAACAGTGAGATTGATTGACGAGGCTCAAGAGAGGTCAGAGAAGACGCTCACGGAACACTCGAGAGAAAATATTTGTCTATCCGTCAATACCTCGAATTGTTTAACCGAGAATTAAAGTCTTACATTGTGTTTTAGTGCTCATTCTGTTTCTGCTACAGCTCACTCTATTTTTATATTTCTAGGTGATGATTGTGCTTTGGACAATTTGGATTCTAGAGGTATTATGTGCATTTGAATATTAGTCATGTTACACTGTTGTCGAATCATTATCAGATATTATAAGGCTTACAAGCTAAACTCATAGCTCCCCATTTGGATTTAATCCTGTATCATGAGTAATATGCTCATATATTTGAAATATTCATCCAGGTTTGATGAAAATATGTATTTGATATTTTGTATGTGTCTTTTAATACTGTAATTATATATGTATGTTATCAAAATAACAAAATGATCAGGAACACAATATTAGAAAAGTGACTTGATCAGAGATTGCACCGGTTACATAAAACACACTAAATAACGCATATTACCATGCTCTTACTTGCTGGTCATTGATAGGTATTTGTATGATACCTAGTGTGACAAATAAAATTTATAAATACGTTGACAATACACAAAATAATAATATATCATAATTTATGTAACCAATCACCTATGAAAAAAAACACATGAAAAAAACAAACAAAATATGGAAAAGCAAATAAAAATGTGAACTTACCGACGTGCGATAAGCCGGTGAGATCTGATTCTGAAATAAAAAATAAACACAAGTGAAAATGAGAAACATAATAAAAAGCACAAAATAACAAAATTGAAAGCACATAATAACGTAACCGACACCATGAATGAGATAGAAATAAAAATTAATGACATGTGTGAGATGCTTTTTTTTTTCAAACATAAATCTGATTTAATCAAAAATAAATTATTAACTCTATGCATAAATAGCGAAGCATAACATTTACAAAAAAAAACGACAAGTTTATTATCTGTAAAATACTTATAAAACATAAATATATGGTAATGAGATTAAGTTTTAGAAGAATTTCATCACTGTTACAAATAATTTAGCTAATAATATAAGTACATCAAATGTTCATGAAATCTATGTAGTTAATTATAAAATAACCATTGATCTATAGAACATTCCAGATATTAAAGGTAAGTCAAAATATTACAGCGAAGTCCTGAAACTTGCGATTTATTCTTATTGGTAGCAATAATTTTGTATTAACGGAAGCTCACGGAACTTCACAATCATGGACGGAAATCGCCATACGATAAAAATATGAGGAAATACAAAAATAAACTCGAGATGTCGACAGGAAGCCGCAGAAGATTTACGAACGAATTATTCCACGTGTGTTGTTCCTGGCTTCCTAATTCGCGATGTGGATCATGTTTCTCATTTAGGGGATTTTAACAATGCAAGTTTTATTGCAAACTGCCATTGGTGGAATTTAATTAACAGTCTTAACAGCTAAAATTTATTTTGCTGTTCGTCAATACATGAAACAATCCGCGGTAGTGTATTATAAAATAAATAAAATATTAAATAGTACTACCTTCTATAGACTAGGTATCTTAAAAAAACAATTACTGATTGGCTAATCAAGCTCCACTATAAATTGACTGAAGCTCTGAATGTAAGCACTTGATTATTGGATGCAAACCACGCACACACATATTACATACAAATACTCATTAGAAACAATAAATTTCATTGTTTATGAACAAATTGTATTAGTTTTGCAAAATACGAAAGAATAGGGTACTTTTAGGTAGGGTAATTTTACGTACATCTTGTTATACAAATAGGTAAAGAAGTTTTGTACTTCTGAATTCTGAATTTCTGAGTCCTAATTCTTGATATTCTTTTTAAGTTAAAATTTCAGACGATATCGATTTTTTGTATTTAATATATTGTCGATGGATGCTTAAATTCTCATCGTTGTGAAATAAAATATGACCTTTAACTAATTTATTCATCTTTTCGCGAAAATAATTAAATTAATATCTGGTCTAATGGATTTTTGCAACAGACTCTTACGTGCTTATAAGACTTGAAGAATTTCATCAGACAATTATATTTACTACACTTTAGTGTCATAAAGATAAAATAGCTGTATTTGTTGCAGTAAAGGCCACCGATGACGTATGAGATGTTTAAATAACAAAACATATAAACAACTTGTATCAAACTAATCATATATGTTATCATAAAAAGTCGTACGATTTCCATATGTGAAAAACAAATTGCTATTCTTGGCTAAACTAAACCAATATGAAATATATGAAACAATTAAGTGCTAATGAATATTAATTAGAATTCAATTAATATTATTTCGTGTAAGCAGAAAAACGTATGTTTGTTACGTGCAAGTCATTTACGGATAATGATAAGCGCCTCATATGTATAAGCGCGTAAAAATGTAGTTTTCAGTATTGGTTGTATTTCCGTACGATCCTATTGGTCCTTCCATGTACGTAGATGAATATTGATCTCACTTAGAATGCCGTTTACATAGGAATAAATCAAACATGCTTATATAGGACACATGATTAGACTATATCAAACAAGAGAAAATATAACGTTGGTAAAAATATTACACGCTAAAATCTATTTTTAATATACTAGCTTAATCTCGCGGTTCCACCCGCTTTGATCACGTTTACTACAATAATGAGTATTCCACGTTAATCCAAAACATAATCAATCTGTGTGTCAAATTTTAGCGAAATCCGATCATTAGCATTTGCGTGTGACAGACAAACAAACATCCTCACAAATTTCACCTTTATAATATTAGTAAGATAAACCGGCAAAAATAAAAACAAATCTTTTTAAAATAAATATTTTTCCTCTCGCAATGTAATGCTTTTGCTTCGAAGAGTACTAAGGTTAGGTTAGACTTAGATTAGATTCTTCAACATTAGACCTCACTAGCTATTTGTAATTGGTTCTGGAGTACATAATTGATGGTAAGCTATGAATACAACTCAAGTGGACTACTAGCTTTATTGTTACTATGTAGTATTACATAAAGAAATAAAGTTTGTGACTCTTAATCTAGGGTCAGTGTTAAAAATAACTTCTTAATGATTAAGTGCGTTCGGAGCACGCAGAATGAAGGGTTCCAAAATCAAGGAAATATTTGTTGGGGCAACAAAAATAATATTTTTTTATTGTTATTTTAATTTGCAGTCGTTAATTTGGTTAACTCCAGTATAATAAGGGAATTGACGTCTAGTAGGATTAGAACCTCAGGCCATCTTTTTCGGCGTTGATCACAAGTGTCCACGTTCGACTATGTCCATTTACCTGTGAACTGCCCGCTCGTTTTTTATTCTATGATATATTATAAAAAGTCTTAAAGCGCTTACCTGTCATAAAAATATTCATACAAAGAAACGGTGAATTCATCTACCTACATCATAGTCAAAGACGTATCTTTAATAACCCAGACTCTCTTTTGTACTTATTTTTATATACCTCAGAAATGTACCAGTATAGTTATACCTACTTATATTTATTACATATTTCTACAATATTTCATAACAATTAAGAGGTTACCTAACTTCAGCTCATTTGTTATTGCCTTATTTTGCCTTATTTTAAAACTGTTAGTTTCAAAATAAGGCATGAAATATGGACAGATAATGGATCAACAAATGGATAGAGCGATATTATAAGGGTTTTAATTATCGCCAATTTGCAATGGAACCCTAATAAAACATTATTGCGATCCACAGGGGTCCTGATAAGCGGTCCAATAATAACTACGACCTCGGCTGATCCCTCACACTATCAACAGTGGAATTCTTCCGAGAGTTATCTCAACTTGAAAACATCTCACGGGAAACTGTGTGGCGATTGCGTTATGCTGTTTGTGAATTGATAAGATACATGATACAAATTAAATAATTTTTCCTACTTTTTTATAATATAAAGAAGCAAACGAGTAGCAATCCACTTGCTGGTAAGATATGGTATTTGCGATTGGTCACAGAGGCGGCTAATTATGAGTAAGCTGGAATGCCTCGGAAAGTATGTCTCCCTTGACATATCCTTCAGACCAGAATACAACAGCGCTAAACACTGCGTTATTAAGCAGAAATAGATGTGGCGGGGACGCCTTCGGATTCGAACTACGAAGGTTCTACTCTCATACCTATATTTTCTTAATAAATCTCTTAATCCGCCGAAAAGTAATGCAGATAGTATGCTATATGACACAGGACCAAAATGTGAAAATCAGTATGCAATCACATATTTATAATAAGCATAAAGTCAACGATATGTATATTCGTCAATATTGATTCCAATTTTCGTTCTCTCAGTCGCCAACGTCCATACCACGTTGAATACACCGGTTCTCGTCCGATCACCGAAGTTAAGCAACGTCGGGCGCGTTCAGTACTTGGATGGGTGACCGCCTGGGAACACCGCGTGCCGTTGGCCTTTTGGTTTTTTTTTTATTTTTAATTTTTAATATTGTTTATATATTGTTTGATGTGTCTGTAAATAATTTTATTTCAAAATGAATAAAAACAGGCATAATACTTTTCTCATTACCAAGAGTTACTTAATTTTTTAAATATTATTTTTATTAAGAATTAAATAATTACTTCTTGTACTAAATACAGAAGAGATTATAGTTTTTATACATTGAACCGTATTTATGCAATCAAGGAATTCTACTTGAGAAAAGGAAGTGGCCATATTTTTTCTAGAACACCAAACACGACAATATATTCTACATCTTCCTTAATTTACACATTTCCGAATATTTCTAGAAATGTTTAAATGGACAAACAAGTTTAATACATCGTATTTATCCAATTCAAGTTATTTATAGATGCGTCAACCGTGTCAATTTCCGGGGTCTTTATGTGAACACAATGGATTTTAGACACGTATTAGATCTGTGTCTTGTATATTTTTTAGCTACTGTGTTTTTGTTTGTAAGAAGTTTATAGCTAGTACTCATATAAAAAATACGCTACCTTAGTACACATTTACTACGTTTCATTGACCTTCTTACATTGCAATGATTTGCACGTTTACGGTAGTACTCTGCAATGTACTATGCTATGTTAGACGAAATAATTACATTGGTTGTTTTCAGTAAACGTAATAAACTCGTACTAAAAGAACTTCCACTATTATCCATAATAGTCCCTAGTACCCTTAGTACGAGTTTATCTTGTTTGCTCAAAACAATAATTGTTTTTACTACTCCTAAAAAAAATGTCCATACATTGCAATGTATACTCCACGTTTCTGTTTTCCATTTAAGCATACTTTGCAATGTACTTTGAAAAATGAAAATGGTGAAGGACTGTTACTTTACAATGCTTAGTTCATGACAACTACCGCTTTTTGTTCAAAGTAGTAAAGGCAAAGAGTAAAGAGCGCATACTATCTATTTATCAGTATTTTTTTTATTTTGTAAGTTCCAGCAGTGAATTTTAAAAGATCTGTTTCCCCTAATGGGGATTTTTGCTAAGATTCACTGTTCCTGGCAAGCGTATTGGTTAACACAGTGTGTTGATATTTCACAGGAAGACGTTGCTGCCCATCTAGATTTTATTCCTTTAAAAACCCTATGGTGCTTAAACAGAGAAATAATGCTTCCTTCATTAACTCCTGTTATCTATACAAATAATTGGTTGTTAAGTAAATAATAGTGGTGTGAGTGGGTGTGAATCTGACCCTCGATAAAGATGATGACTCCCAAGTTTTCCTCTAGTATTTATTTTATTTTCCATTTATGCACTCACGTGTTATATAACGTGATTATTTCATAATTAGTTCTCTATCAAATTACTACGATCTTTGACAACAACAATATTGCAATGTTGAGTTATCCATACATTGCGACTTATTAAGGATAGATTATTTTTTATATGTAACTCAGGAGTAGCGTACGAGTACCAAATCTGATGGTAGATGGTCACTGCCGCCCATGGATATATGTAAGCAACTTAATATAGAACAGGGTCTATATCTAAAGTCAATTTAGTTGCGTTGCTACAGTCGAAAGCCAAAATAGTCGCCTCATGCTGGTAGCTGGCAACCACAACAACATAAGCCTAATCCATAAGCCTTCTACATAATCTCTGCATTCTAAGGCTAACTATGAAGTAAGATAGTAATGAATATGAAGTAATCGTAGACAGTAATGTCAATGGCTGCCTGGCGCCGTTATACAATTACCGGTCGACCACAACGGTGTCGGTGGCGGAACCGGAGCGTGCCACGGTGGTGGGTACTTAGAACTTGGTACAATACTAGATAACAATTGAAACCAGATATTAATAAATCGAAGTTACATTCTTGCGTCAACACAAAAAAGTTGTTGTTGTTGTTATTCTGCACGAGTACATTATTAGGGTAATCAAGATTTTGTCCGAATTTTCTGATAATTAATATTATTATTCGGTACATATGTATACCTTTTGTAGTTTTCATATCTTTAGGTTTTTGGCTTCTGGGATAATTTGTAAATGTCAACACAGTTTTATACTGTTTTAGGCATTGGCTCTTACTCATAGTGCCTTATCAGGAGTCCTTAGTCCATCGCGTGTTCCATAGGATTATAAAAGGCGAAATTCAAAAAAAGGTTCATAACCTTCAATTCAGGTATAATCCTGGAATTCCCTGTATAGGAAATAAAAATATTAATCCAGCAGAAAGACACAAGCCTTTTGAGGGAAAACTCGAGACCAACAAGAGTGTTACCTAAGTAACCTTCAATATATAAGGAGCTCCTCATATATTGATATCTCAGATTTTTCTATATATACTCAGTTGCCAAATTTGTGACTAAACGGAATTCTAACTAACATATCCTTTTTAATATTCGACGTAGTTTTCCACGTCTCAATTACTCACCTTTGTCATCTTGTCACATCAATTGCCGTTTCATTGTGTCTAATTGATCGAACCAATATTATGTATCCGTTAAGTGAGCAATCAATGAATGTATTGATATACAGTATGTACATATGTATAATTTACCTTGGGTCACTGCGTTGGTGTACTCTGGTTCTGGTTTGGTAAGGCAGATACATTCACCTATGACAGATTTCATATAATACTTTACTCTCGGTGAATAGTGGATACGTTACATCTTTTAAATTTTCTTTAAATAGTATTCCTTACTTCAATTTTCTTCCACTATTACGAATCGCAGACTTCGGGAGATTTCCTTTTCAACACCACTTGTACCTAAAATGTGATGTACCTAATATGAAGTACCTACGTCATGCGTTTTTACAATTTGTAAATTTCGATCCCTAGTGTCTTCAAATTTTTACTCGACGTGAATTATTTCATCTGCTTTGATTGCGTCGTCAAGATATTTCACAGCTTCGTCACCCCTGATCACTTCAATTGCCCTGATATTACGCTGTAATAGTGCCAGACCATTGGACTTGTTATGCAACTAACGGGGAAGACGTCAGTGATTTAGTAGTCACTGCACTACTCGTTTGACACCTAGACTTACGTAACCTGAAGTATTTTTCCTTTCATCGAGTCTATTAAGGTACATTTGCTACTATAAGCTTCTCTTAAATGATAAAGCGATCATCAATTTATTCGTTTACGTCTGTTACATCTACGTTTACGTTTACGTTTGTTAGTAGAATGAATGAATAAATAAAATTTAAAATTATACTAATTATATAACTTAATTTTCGCATCAAATATATTCAACAAAACCTTTACTTGTCAAATTGTTTGTGTCCCAAATTTTGTCTCCACAAATAAATAGACTAAAAACTTAAATAAATGTGATTTGGAAATGCGTATAAATAATTAACTGATACAATAACAGATATTTGAAAATTAGAGGAAACTAGATGAAGACTTAAATTTCAATGGTAAAGGTATAACAGATGAATGAATACAGGAAGAATGAACAATATTATCAGACACGTAGGAAATCATTTATCAAGCAATACGAAATATCTAGCAAGTGATACTGAACGTCTGAGGTTATCTTTATCAGAACAGTTCAGATAGTGTCTTTCTCATAATATCGTAGTTATATGGCATATCATGTCAATCAACTCAAAGACAGACAGCTATTCAGCTGATGCACCGGGGACTTTGATTGAACGTAGTTATATCGGTTAATTAGTTACGATGTCACCTTGACCTTTAATCTTTAATCCGTCATTACTAAGGCATGTGTTTTGCTTTTCTTAAGTGCATTGTTATGACTATGGATGTTTCAATAATTGGTTTTCTGTAATTTATTCGTAATGCTAATGAACAAACTGTACATAATGACTATAGAGATTAATAAGTTTAATTGATTTGGATAATATTTTCAAGTATTCAAATACACGTTTATTTTTTTCTTATAAAGTATGTACTTCATATTAAATATTTTACATGTTTCTTTATCGTGTCTTCTATTCTTCTTTAAACTTCTTACTATTATCAATTTTTTTATATCTGTTTTGTTACTAATTGTACATTTTGAGGTTCCATTTTTTCAGTTTTTTGATTTTTGCTAATCTGCCCGTCACATACACATTTATATGTATTTATAAATGTCTCTAACGATAATTTTGTTCCTTTACAGTCAATATCAAAAGTCACTTCATTAAATCATCGAATAACAACGGTTATTTGCATAACCGTAAGATGTGAGAGTAACAATAATAATGGGATATTGGTAACTGTTTCTAAAACATCACCCGTCTTTAGTCTTTACACGTGTTTCGAGGCAAAGCAAAACATCGTACCTACACGAATACGCACGAGTTACACGATAAGCGAACTGTGATAGTATAGTAAGTCTCGACTATTATAGTTTTATGTATGCGCGGTGCATTAATTCAATACTAGAAAAGAAGAATAAAATAAAGCCTTTCGTTTTATTGTCGAAATGTGTATTTATTGTGTGTCCATGGCCTTAGCTTCACTAGATTTTGTGGGGACGATAAGCGGCGAAAAATAACAGTCGATTTTTTACGTAACGTAATAGCTAATTTTAGTTTCTGAGTACTTTTGATAACGAATCTTACAAAGCAAATTTGCTATCTACTCAAATCCCTGCTATCGTCCGATAAAGTCGCAAATAATATATACATAAATCAGTTGTCGGAAACAATAATGCGATAATCATGTCAATAGTGATAAGATCTGTTATCTAGCGATGATGTAATGGACCGGACATTTTCATATTTTAACCGAAACCAAACACGCAATGGTTGGCAGATTGGAGTCATTGAGGCGTATATAAGAGAGGAAGACCTCCTTCCCTCCAAATAGGCCAAAAGGAAACATTAAATGGGTCTTCCCATTTAAAGGATTTTTCCTTTTGGCCTATAGTTTTAATTTTTGAAGGACGAGAAAGAAAAATAGAGAGATGCTACCTCTTTTTCCGCCGACTGCGACTGTTGGACTCTTTAGAAAGCTACGAGTATAGCCTATGTTTTCAATCAAAATTTGAAAACAATTGATGTAGTTGGAGACAGAGAGTCGAAAACATGTCTGGGAGATTACTGACATATCTTAAGGTCTATTGAAATTATTTAGATTAAACTTATATAAGGAAGTATTTAATGGTAATCTTAGTACATGATAAATAATAATTGGTACGTGTTAGAATATATGTATGATAAATATATGGTAGAAGTAATAAATAGACGTTCAATTCACAATTATAAATAATTTCGTATTATACGTGGGCGTTGCAGTTCATTTTTCTACACTTCTTACCAGATTTAAATAGAGTTATGTCACTTAATCAGAGTGTAACATATTAAGTTTAACTTTTCTTTATGAAACGCTGACTGAAAATAGGTTATGTAGTAACCAATTCACCTTAAATTAAAGGCTACAAGGCAACCTAATGGCATTCTGTACTAGTCAACCCTGGGTAAGAATATACGGTATACGTTAAGATTAAGGCAAATAGGTTGATAGTATGCAAAATAGATATATCGTAGCAAAAGTATCCTTGTAATAAATCAAGTAACTGAATTGTGGTATCATGTGTTTTGTAATCATGGATAAAACCCTACAACATAACAAAACTTATTTATTTAATTAAATAGCTGAGCTCCGCGGTTTCACCCGCTATACATAAAACAATAAACAAACATAGCGAGATGTTATATATTTTAATATGTTATGTTCGCCGTGACCACGATCCATGTAAGTGGGTCGAAATATCGGCAAAAAGAAATTTAAAAACCGAATATCGTAAGTACCCGTAACATATTAAAATGTTTCAATTCCGCGATAAAATTAGTCTAAAATCAGAGATGTTATATAACCTTCCTTGATAAATTTACTACTCAACATAAAAATATTTTTTCAATTCAAACCAGTAATTC
>DWLI01004331.1:0-10949 GCA_018249915.1 Cecropterus dorantes dorantes
AAACGACATTAAACGAGTTGACGCTTCACAACCCGCCAAAATTCAAAAGTTTATGACAGTGTTCTTTCGAGATAACATTTTAAAGAAAATTATAAGTTAATAATCTTAAATAACAGACTTCTGTCGTGAGAGGAATGCAGGTGAATAATTTTATGATGATTATTTTAACTAATTACTCTCAAAAACACTCTCGTTACTTTATAATCACTCCATTGTAAAAAAAATAGGTTCCTATATTATATATTATAGGTATTGTAGGTGAATATTTCACGTGAAATCATATTTTAAAGGTAAATAGTATCATCGTGTTTTAAATGCGACAGCACCAGTGCTACATGTTTTCGCATTAAACATAACATTGCTAAGCGCTACTGTGTTATGTTTAGTAGGGTATGGTGGGACAAATACACAAGAGGATCTAAGTTAGGTTTCAAATGACATGCATTTGTGTACAATTACTAATATCTATGGGTTCAAAAAAATTAACTCATCCCTAAGCAAGTGCCTACTATTTTGAATATCATTCGAAAACAACCTCATACACACAACTGCAAATTCAAAGAATACACCAGGCAACAAAAATTGTTTGCTCGAGTTGAGTATTTTGTTTACAAAGAACTCAACGTCAGATTGTTTATATGAGTAATTACGGCAGTGCAGCAGTGGGTCGTGACGAGACGACTCACCCTCGAACCCTTGTATACTTACCGCTCGGCAGGTGAATCGCCACTATCGCCAGCCATCCGTGTAAGCTAACGGCCAGTCACACTCAACCCGCCACCGGCACCACTCGCCACCCGGAACGCAACGAGCTTTGCGTTCTAGTTGTGAAATTCTATAACGTTATTTTTATATTCGAATATTCAGTGCGCGAAACGATTAAATTAGTTCAATTTGAATAATTTACGTTATCTGTGCTATTTTGTAATTGTGTCCGTTCTAATTGGATTTTGGAGGGAAACAAAGTTTTGTGAGGGAATACTGTATCTACTTCTGAATCGAACGTTGGTAAGTAAACGTTGTTTTAGTTTTTAATAATATTCTAATGTATGTGATTTATGCGAAACGCGCAAAGACTCATCTATTCTGTAGATTTAACACGATCACAGTTAAGCAACGTCGATCTTGGTTGGTAGTTAGAGGGGTGACTAATGACAAAGTTTCATGCGCGTTTCAGTGCTTGGGAGCCCTTCCCAGCTGAAGCTGTAGATCCTGGTTGTACTTGTCTTGTGATATAAGATACCAGTCATTAACTCTCATCGGAGGCTATATTATGGGCGATTTCAAAATATCCACCAATAAAACGTACTCTCTCCATTAATACGCATTGAATAATCGTGGTGAAAGATAGATAGATAGAAAGATACTAAATATTATTGGTTCAACTTAGAAAATGCCTTATGAGTAACCCTTGTATGAAAAGGTTGGCGATGGCTGATTTACATCAAATAAATATTTTTAATTGTTGTCCAGACCTATACCAAATTACAAGAATATTTATTATCTATAGTCTTGAAATGCATGATTTAAGCTTTAACTGTTAAAATATACACTTTCATGTCAATTAATTAAATGGTTTCGTCGATGAGATATAAAGTAGAATATTTATTAGAAACGAAATAAGATAAGTTAATAAATCTATTAAGAAAAATATTAAAGTTTGGAAGGCAAGAAGCCAAGGCCGTAAAGAGCAATAAAAAAGATAAGAAGTAGGTATATAGTGACGCCAATGTTCTTAATTCAAATGTAACGTATTTTACGCTCGCTATGACTTTTTGTGGGTAAGTCATGGTGTGCGGTGTCTGCTATTTACGCTCCAGTGGCCTGATTGCACGTCTTTGCATAAATTGACCGTCTTTAACAGACTGGAATACTTAAAAAGTAATTTGTTTTATAGTTACTAGCTAATGCTGACAGCTTCGCTCTACGTACCTACATAAAAATTTGTTACCCACATAGGATAGGATTCACATTTAGAAAAAAAACGTATAAAGGTTTACCGGAAATTCTGCTGCGAAGCAAAGATTCTAGCACGATAAAACACGAAACTTATTGCTAAAAATCGAAATTTGAGATTGAAAATATTTATTATTTACCAACATAATTATATTTATGAATATGATACCACCACCCTGACACACCCTGGCTTGAGAATTATTTCGCCCGTCCACCATATTGTTCGATGTTTAGATTTTAAACTTTAGCAGTACCAGCAATTTAACTTTAAGATACATTTAGTAGAAAATTAGTTACTTTGAATTGATTGAACTTATGAACTGATCATATTATCAAGGTCTTTCTCAATACATTAGATTAAAATTTAAGTGACCTTAATAAAAAGCTACGTACCCAAATAGTATGTTACATTTAGTACCTATCTAACAGCAATTGAATTTATCACTTGCGACATCTCAATTTAGTTGATTGGCAACCGTGTATCTCATTTTAATTTTCTTGCAAATCAATGTGCCGTAATGACTTGATGTAGGTAATTAACACAACGAAACCTAACAGTTTCGTAAATTCGCGTGATATTACACTATCTGATCTTTTGTGATCAATGTTTTGGCGTTCGTACTTAAAACTTGAATTCGACCTGATTCGATATACGTCAAATGATACTGAATCACGATACGAATTATAAATTTTAAAAAGAAATTAACTTTTAGGTAGACGTACTTGACTTTTGGATTTAAGTGGTCTAACATATATTTCTTTACTCATCTGATGGTGATAATACAGAGTATCGCTAATGTGGCTCCATAGCTTATTTACACTCGTAAGGTGTGTACTCCCACAACTATACGGTGTGTGTGATGTAGTGGTTCCTTGGACCGTGACGACAACGGGCAGACCCAGTTAGGCACGAGACCACGCCAATGAATCGCCTTAAATAATAGCAAAAACCTGCAATGCATGCTGTTTAGCACGAGATGGGAGAATTATAATGTAATCATTGTCTACATCGCTAACCCCTACTTGTATTACAAATATTTAAAGAAAAGAAAATTCGATAATCTGATTGACCGCAATGAAACTACCTCTTTTTGGTAAAGGCTTCGGATTTTCCAAAATGATTCATCGCATGTCTAAATAGATGTTCAGGGGGGCAAAATTAAAAAAATATATATATTATTGCAGAAATAAAGATAAATATACAGCATCAATTTACGTGTGCAAAATAAAAAATAGAAATTATTTTGTAACTACTTTAACTAACCTGACTTACGCAAACCATGCTGCTAATCCATTAACCCGCATGCCACTGTTTCGAATACAATTTAAAAAATACCAAGAATTATAACGTACCTAAACATTTCTATAAGAGCATTACCCTTTGTATTTGCAAGCCTTCAGAATTGTATTATCCAATGAATAAACATGCTATAATTAGTTTTCCTGGCGTGTTCCTAGTTCTAAGTAGTTTTTTGCTAAAATATTTTGCGACGAAAGCAATATACAACACGATACGATCATTGTTGCAAACGTAAGCGTTCCTTGGGACCTTTTCTTGTTTCATTTTAGTTTACCTCTCATGTATCTACTTATACTAATTATAATAATCTTAGGATATGAAATAAAAAAGGAGATTATTAATTAGGGTTTCATCTTGAAAACAATTCCCTTGTACATTAGTATCGTACGTATCGAAAGATAATTTCTTATGTAAGACGGGGATATCAAGTGACCATTCAGAACATTCTGGTCAAGGATTCCGTTACATACTTCATAGCTGTGCACGAAAGGAAGGGTTGGGTTCGGGTGTCGGAAGCAGAACCTGTATTCGGCGCACATGAGTGCGTTCGTGGATGGGGTCGTCACGGATCCTCAGTTTTGCTCCATACGACAACTTTAGGGCTTCCGTAAAACGGCTGTTTAAAATAGTGATAAAGAATTATGGAGCAAAAAGCTCTACAAAAGACTGTACCTAATGTGTGTAATAGCGTGCACGAGCCATTAAATCCAAATTTTATTCATGAAATTAACCTTAGATAAAATTTTAATAAATTGATCATAAAACTGCTCACCTACATACCAAACAAACAGTAAATATGAATGTTGTAGTATGCCATTTTATTTTTATTCTGTCCTTAGCTGTCAAGCTATCCATATAATAATAGATTTTTAGTTAAAGTTTCTGTCATGGGCTTTTTGATCTGTTTGTTTGGCAATTACATTTTTTAACAGATTATATAGCAAACGAGAACGCAGTCCACCTAATAATTAGTGGTTATTGCCGTCCATGGGCATCTATAAGCAAATTCATATAGAACAGGAATTCTATCTGAAGTCGATCACAGATGCATTGCTACTGAGGACCAAGACTGTCGCCTTATATATAAGTGAACCGGGGCAATAAGAGCATGTTATTTTGGACTATAACTTATATTGACTAAGTAGAAAAATATATATCTTTGTTATGATTACGTACGTAGTGCTTCAACATTATTACGAGTATGTTTGAAAAGCAAATTAAATGAGCTTTTGCGCTTAGTTCAATGTCAGATTATATGATATGATCAAGAAATACATAAACGCATTCTTCAAGGATATTCTAATCTATGTGGTATTTTAACAACACTGAATTAGATCTTTTTGATTTAGATGATGATTACTTGAGAGATATTATTTGTAAACTTTTCTTTCTGCATCGCAATACCTGAATTTGGCCCATTTTAGATTAAAATAATCTTCATATCGCATTAAGCTTGTTGCTTGTGGGTAAGCGACGAGAAACACCATATTGCACATCTTTTAGAAGTTTCATAGACAATACCAAATTTATGCTAATAAAGTATATAGAGCTGAGGCTGCTTCAGATCACACAGTTTTATCTGACAAACAATCATATATTTTTACTACGTATTAGCACAGCGTATGCTTGATTTATTTATCTATCGTTTCTTTTTACGAGATTGATATAAACTGTTATGGTATTTTATTAACATTTACTAACGAATGCAGTTTCCCATGAAAGATATGGCCGCCGTACACAAACTATAAAATACTCGTAAAATTATTTTCTATATTTCACTGAATTCTAGAGAAATGAAGTAAGCCTGATACAGTAACAGTGGTTCCGAGCGAGTTAAGACGGCGCCGGAGCACGCAACGCGGTCAGACCACGGAGCGCTGTCGTCATCTGCGACGTGTTAATCGTGTGTTTCTTATTACATATACTTCTAACAATTTACATCAGAGAAAGATTTAATAATGTCCTATCATGTAAATAAAGGTAGATAGGTAGGTACATACATAGTCGAAACTCATTTGTGAGTCAGTAATTTTTTGATGCATAAATTTTATATGCATTTTTGCAAAGAATGTCTAAGATCTCACAATAAGTCTTACGTAATAATAATACTTCGAGTGTACGGTTACAGTCAGGTCAGGAATTCCATTTGCAAAGATGTAACCTTTTTTGTTGTATTGTTTTCCGCTCTAAATGTTATAATCACAATACACAAAACTGAACACAAGTACATAATCATCCAACGTTGGTCCAACCTCTCGGTTCCTTTGAAGGATAGTCTGAAGAGGTAGCTGAGGCGCCCGGCACGCGGCTGGTGTTCACAAACAATGAACGTTACATGTAAATGACGGGCGGAAGAAAGCGAAATTAGCGGGCGATCGCTGCAGCGATTTTGATATTTTCCGCTTTCTAAATACAGCACCGTAGATCTTAGGCCTCATGTGCAGCCAACGGACGACTTTGAAAGAACTACTCGTAGTAATGTAAAGCACAATTTTATGACGTCATTGTTCACAATATATTTGATTGTGACTCAGGCCGTCAGGCACCTATCAGTATATTGCCTAGCTCCGTGGGTAAACAATGTAGTTTATGATTATTTTTTAATACTTTTTGAGTTCTAGCAGCTTATAAAACTTCTTCATTAAAATGTGTACCTACTGTGATATATCGCGTATCTTGGAAGAACAATTAACCTGGAATAATAATTTAACTTTTCAATTAATAAGTCATAATTAAAGCTAACAAACCCTTACCGCATTCAGCCGAATTAATAATTATAAGGTTTTCATTGATATAAATAACGTTTAAATAATAGAGATTTACAGGATTTATATTTGGTATTTTAGCAGCTTCCTTCACATACCCTCACGCTAGACATGATTGATTGTGAAATTACGGGAAGTCGTTCATTTCGTCATGTCCGAAACTTAAATGCTTGTTAAAAAATTCACTACTAACAAATATATGTAACCTTCTGAACGGTAATAAGCGTATCGATTTCTTCTTTGGAGTTCGTTTTCATGCTTCAGAAATCAATTTTAATTAAAATAGAGAACATGACGTGGCAGCGGCTGTTTTTTCACTTTCATTCATTACGATTACTTTCATCCTCACGTGGGCACATTCAGTTTATTGTTTAATTTAATTTGACTGCATCCAGTTTATTGTTTAAATGTAATTTGACAAAGAGTTTAGAAAGATTTAGGTAGGGACTAATTCATTCTTACATTTTTAATCCCAAGACAAGCAAAAATATGAAAAAGTTCGTACTTTCCTTGCTTAGGAATGTAATGGATTTTTGTAGTGTCATTAATCTAGTTGCAACATATCGGTATTATAATCTCGGTAGCGATCGCACAAGTGTGAGTAGGTATTCAGAGAGTGCGGCAAGCAGTGCGAAGATGTTCGGGCTCCATGACCAATTAAAGTGACAAGTCGGTCTGTGGACATAGTTATCAGTTACATCTTAAATCATATATTTAATTGCGCTTTCTTTGCTTTCTATGTTGGTCACATGTTTCTACTAAGAATACATTATTAAATATCAATTAAAATTCTATAAAGAAAAACGTGAATCATATCTTCCCCAACCCATACCTTAGTATAATGATGTACTTTTATGCTCTTAACATTAAATAGGTACCATGTTCAACGATCTCTCTGTTGCCTTACAACGAGTAGGTCTTAAAATGAACATGGACAAGATGAAGATCATGTCTAAGGTCCATGTCACACCTATTTTCCTATGGCAGGTGACCTAGATGGGTAAGTCAAACTTCGAGAAAGAGGTCCCTCGTAGAATTAAATTCGGCTGGGTAGCGTTCGGAAAACTGCGGAATATCTTCTCATCCGGTATACCTCAGAGCCTGAATTCGAAGATGTTCAAACAGTGTGTGTTGCCAGTGTTGACATACGGCGCCAAGACGTGGTCTTTTACTGTGAGCCTCATGTGTAAGCTCAAAATCTCTCAACGAAGTTTGGAGGAAGCTATGTTTGATGCCCTACGCGACCGAACGACGCAAAGACGAAATCCGTAGGAGAATGAAGGTTCCTAACATAGCTATCAGAATTAGTAAGCGGAAGTGGCAATAAGCAGGCCACATCGTTCGTAGAGCAGATAACCAATGGGTACAAGAGACCTCGAATGGAGACTACCTCTGAGCAAAAGGAGCATAGGTCGCTCCCCGACTAGGTGAACTGATGACTTGAAGAAGAGGGTACCCGCTGGATTCACATGCCTCAGGACCAGTCGTAATGGTGCTGATCTGGGCCTATGTCCAGTAGGACTTATAAAGGGTTATAAATAGATAAATAAATAGAATGCCGGTAAACAGGTACCTGAGGTAATAACCGGCAATATTCGGAAATAATCTCTGAAATTCGCAAATGGCCCACGGGCTCCAAGAGGTCCGGGTATCAAGGAGGGGGTCGCTAGCCATGAGCAGCCAGCTTGACGGTTGTACGATTGACGACCGTCTGAAACGGTTTAAAATTTAGGTTTGATAAATTTATTAAAGCAATTTTTGGTTAATAAGAATAAGTAAAATAGTCTGTGTTCAGGTTAACGTTGACCGATGTGTTTCCCAGGTGGTGCGGCGTGAGTCGCGGCATGCGGACGGTGCGGTAGCGGCAGCATGGCCGCGCTGCTGTGGCTGGCGGCGCTCGCGCTTGTCGCGCCGGCGCCTACTGCATCACAAGGTACATCCTCCGTGAATAAAGTCTCGACAATCCCTGTGAGAATGTCCCTGAGACTTAAATTACTTCATCGCCGTTGACAATGCTACAATTTTTAATGAGGTCAGATGTTTAATACGTCTATGCAACGACCAAAACGGTCAATGGTGATCCAGCCTGTACAATTTTTTTTAAAGGAGAATATGAACATGTGTTAAAACACCACCACACCACAACTGTGGTGTTTTACATTTTAGTACTATAAGAAATATACAGTTTATACGAGTATTGCATTATAGATGCTGCATATACAGGTAAACTAAGGTTAAATGTAATCTGTTAAAAATATAAAGAACTTCAGTATCTATGTTAAAATTTAGGTCGCCTATAGCTACATCAATTTTAATTAAAATTGGCGATCAATTTGCAATCGTGTGCCCACTTACCCATTAATCTTGTTCACGATAATTCTAGTGTCGTAAACAATAGCGTATTGGTTGAAGGTGATGAATGGGAGTATAACGGACACCATAATTGGTCATTTCGTTACGTTTTCATTGTTCTGGCATGTAGGGAACTGCTCGATATTATCGCCGTCAATATCGCCCCAGATTTACTTTCCTCACGCTATCGTAGAATACGATTGTCCCAGAACGTTTAACTGTTTTGATAATAATTACACTTCTCCGATGTTCTACCTGTTAATTTTTTGAATAGGAGAGAAATCTAATTTAATTAAACTATATAGTAGTTAATTCAATTCGATTTCTCTCTTCTTCGAAGACTTCTAGAACAACAATGATCGAGCTCAGTTCTGGTCATCTTGCAAATCTTGAAAAATGGAGTAAAATTACTTCATTTTTTGCAAAACTTTAAATGATAAAACGTTTCTGTAAGTATAAGGCATTTTACAAAAGAAAACATAGTTACTTACACTTATATAATTAGTGATTTGTTAATATATGTATGTGTCACATATGGAAGTGCTCCTACAATCACTTCGGACAGTATATACCTATCATTGTACAATTTTCATGTATTTACAAAGGCCTAAAAACACAAGTGAATCTAATCTGAAATATACTGGCTTTGGTTCCTACCTATAGAAGGAGTAGGTCAGTTAAAATATATAATTTTAAAATTCCATGCAGTAATTATATTTAAAAATAAGGTCAGATATTCAACAACCCCCGGAAACGTAAATCAGCACTGAAAACATTCCGCATGCGACGTACATTTTCTAGTTTCTTTCGACCCCTTCTCGAAGGGTGTTTACCTTTGAACGCCGTTCAAGTCCGAACGAGGTCACTCTCGGCACACGTCGCCAGTGTAGTTTGGTATTTACTTACTTGCAGCTATTGAGTTTCATGTTCTAGTCTAGATGTCAGGTGTCGGATAAAAAGTAGAGCAATATTGTCTGTTTCTAGAATATTTAAATGATTTGTAAATTAAGTACTTATCTCAAAAAATAATTTCAGTTAGTGCTATCAGTGAAATGAGAAACAAAATGTTGTTTAAAAATCGATTTGGGCCTTCAGTGTATCAATTACACAGTTTTTTTCAAAGTATGCCGAGTGCGCTGTGCATTAAAGATTTCACATTATTTCATTGACATTAAAATAAAAATCGAGTTAGATCAAGGATGATTTTACTTACATCCGGACATTTTTAACATTTACGAACTAAATTGCAACAAAAAATATTACACGTTAACCACTATGATTGTAGGATAGGATTTCCATCAAGGATGTTAACAACGTGCTTCCTGAAGTTTCCAACTGATCAGACAAACATAACAAGCAATCAATCCTTACAATGGTGTCATTTAAAAAAATCGGATAAATACAATTTGCATAGCGGACGCTATTACGGCACGTCCGGGCGGTTTCTATCCTAACACTTCTAATAATGTTACCTTACCTATTTTAAACCAACATTACATCAGCTGACCCTCCGTACGATTTTTAAATTAAAAATTATTTATACTTTGTACATTGTTATTAAAGTAAATATTTTACAAGTCGTATGCAAGATCCAAGTAGTTTTTTTTTTTTCGCGTCCACTTATAAATCTTCAACTCTTCCTACTCGAAATTTGATTTGGCTTTTATGTTAATTTGATCACAAAGTGCACTTTGAAAATAGAAGGTCAGGCGGAAGTCTTCATAATGAATCTACAATTCCGTCCAGGATATGGGTGATGATGTATATAATAAAATTGTCTTTGTGTCTTTCCATCCACATGAAAAAAAATAAGCTATTACCCATTAGTGGACACATTAAATTATGTTATTAAACAAAATACAACCTACCTATCGCCCCACGGTGCATTGCGCATCCTCGACTTAATTAATATGTTTTAAGACACATTTGACGAAGGTGTTATGGTAATAAGAACATTTAGTGCACCAATGTGGTTCTAACCACACTCTTGTACACAAACGGAACGCTCCTTTGCGTGGCAAAATTGACGTGACATAAGTTACATGAATCTTTCAATTAGCCAACCATTGAAGAAACCATTCATAAATAAACCATGCCCTCGAATGGGTGAGTGACCGCAGCGAAGTCAGCCGTAATAGGTAATTAATGTGTTACCTGCAGAGTGCACTATGCCGGCACACGCCAGCATTTGCATACGGCCGCCTGTTCCGTGATGTTTACCGTTTTTATTTACATTTTCTTGACAGCTTGTTCTAAAGAAGAAAGAATAACTATACTTAATCCTACTTTGTACCTGCTATAGATTAAGTATATAACTAGTAATTAAGGTGGCAAAACCCTATTGTTCGGTTACGTATACAACTAGAGCATACAGTAGAACAAGAGCATAAAACGCTGCTGTTTCCTAAATGTTAGGATATGGTAAGGGAGACATTCTTATCTGAGGAATTCTATATCATTTCTGAGGTGTAGCATCGCCGCTCTCGTCGATCTCAGGTAGAATTTAAATCTTATATAGAGTTGATTGCAGATGTCCGTAGGCGACAGTTGCCACATACCATGAGGTGGACTGTATA
>DWLI01004332.1:0-10947 GCA_018249915.1 Cecropterus dorantes dorantes
CCTGGCCATGTATATAATATTTAAATTAATATTTTGTTACTGTATTATTGTGCCAGAGCCGCTATTAGGATGCTCGTCTTGGATCTTTTCTAAAACATGGGGCTAACTAGTGCCACCATACATTGATTGTCCAAGGGGTTCATCCTCCTAGCGCACCTTTGATCTTTTTGTTTCATATTTCGACTTCGTATATGGAACTCATGCGGCATTTATATTTTACGTTTTCGATCGTTCAGGTATACGTATGAATTCTTTTACACTTGATTGATGCCAATGCCTGATAAGCATTTTACAAATAAAACTGACGTGCTACTTGTCTACAGCATAATATTTTTCACTGCGGCCAAAGAGCGTTCTTGTTAGTTTGATTAAAATGTATCAAAAGACACAGAGCGACAAAAGGGGACTCCATCAACCGAAACTTTTAAGTGTTTTACAATGCTTACCGCGTTAATTTCACTCCACACTTGCTAGCTTTCAGATTAGCAACATCTAGTTCAGTGTGCTGTAGGCTCGACTCATGCCAAGCGCAATAGAGAATTCTCGTAAGTTTAGTCTACAATGATATATTCAATCTATTGCGAAATATTTTTAAACGTAATCAAGTTCAGTATTAAAATATTGATCGAATTAAAAGAACTGTAAAGCCTACAATTGAGTCTTCGAGAACGGCGGTCGCGCCAGTTTTCATTGTTCCAAGTTAGATGTAAATGACGTACCCTCGGTAAATCTTATGTCAGTGACCTTCGAGACTTCAATCGAATCAGGTGTGATTGGCTGGCGAGGTTGTCGCACGTGCGCGTCGCCGGCCGCCCAAGGTCACCGCGGCCGCACACTCACACTCGTCACGACTGCCCAGCCCTAACTATCAGCCCGTCTCAAATTTGTCAGGAGTAACGCTTTGGCTCCCGACGATGAGAACATTGTATTGATGTATCCCACGAAAGCTATAGGGTATATGAATTCTACTTCTACTAAGTTTCGTAATTTATTTAATAATGTTTTTATGATAGAAAGAAAACTAGTTTTTATCGCACCTGACCTGAAGCCGCGCAGGACCTAGAGTCCGAGCGGGCTTCGTGGGACGAGCTCGAGACGGTCTCCCGGGACCGGCGCCGTACTACGTCCCGCGTGCAATAGGAAAGTACGGGAGGAGAGGGCGGACCCATAATAATCGCACAGCAATAAAAGCGCAATAGGCAAGGGTCGGAGGGGTGCGGGGCGCGCGACCCAGTTGCAGCGGCCGTGGCGCGGCCCGCTCCGCTACCATTGACCCAGATCGCGCGCCCGCGCCCGCGCCCGCCGCACAAAAAGCGCCGCGCAAAGGCCTCGCCGCCTGCCTGACCTACTCGCCCCATCTTCCGTCTTGCCCGATATCGATACGCTTCTCCCCTAACCTGGACACTACTCCATCTCATATATTATATTGTTATATAATAATGCCACAAAAAAAATTACGAACTGATTATTTTAAGTTAACTATTGGACTTATATATAAACAAGATTATTTTTAGATATGGGGTACAATAATATTATTGAATATTGCATATTAAATATATTTACTTTAATTAATTGAAATAGTCTGAAATGTGTCTTCCCTCTAAACTCAAACATTTAGTTTGTCCTTGTGTGAATTCATTAGATGACATGAGACCTTCAATTATATTCATCAATTTAAACAAATATAAGGAAAGAGATACACTTAATACCGAAAATATTTGATAGCCAGTGGACATTCATTCACTGAACAGTACACACTGATAGATGAACAAGAAAATAAAACAATTGGTAGTTAATTATTGCAACAGATTGATTGGTGCGGTATGATTTGGTACATTTCAAGTAGACTCTGTTCATGGTTTAAATGACAACTTTACCACTATTGAACTTAATTACTTTAAATATGTTTTGACGGACTATGCTACTTGTGAGTTTATCTAATATATCTTTTCGTTTTCATGTCACTGATATTATATTGTCCTACTTATGCATGACTTGTAAATTTTAAAACTTAAAGAAGTATAAAATATTCATTTATTCAATATCATGTTTACTTACACATTTTTTTAGTTATCATAACGACGAGTATGCCAGTATGATCAATATATTTGCTTACCTATAATTTTTTTTAAGATTTAAATATGTAAATCTTTCAAGTTTGTAAGAAACTGCACATAAATATAAAATACAAACAAACAATATGATACAACAAGTCCCATGGACAATTATTATCTATCAATACGTGAAGATTGTTGTTATGAGGAAAATAATGTGAAATGTTTCTTTAACATGCAAATTAAAAGGGCCAATGTCTTGATATAAATTTGAATGTAATACATATATGTAAGCAAAAGAAAATAAAAATTGGTAATGTTTGACACAATTAATACCTTTTTTAAAATACAGTATGAATTTCTACATAAAAGAATTTAAAGAAGTTTGCAGCTCAGTAATGTTTCATGCCATTGAAGTTTATTGTAAAATATAAGTTTATAAGTTATCAATGGAGTCCCCAAAACGAATGACAACAAGAGGCAGCAGTGAGGTGGCGCGGGCGGGCGCGGGCGAGCGCGGGCGGGCCGCCGACGCTCGCTCGCGCTGATGCCACTCACACTAGCCACTCGCGAACACACTACATCGCTTTCGTTCCTGCTCGTTTCCGTGCGAGGTTAGAATGCATTTCAATCCTTTGTTCCGCGCATCTGTCGTCGTGGATGCATCCGAAGGATACTTTTGGCGCTGACGCTTTGATATACGAAAGACATATACGGATTCTAGAATAACAGGAACTTGTAAAATGGCTCACAAAGGTGACGCATCGACACGATCCGATCGAATGATCATAATGGGGTTCAAAACGACCATTGCGACTGTTGCGTTCGCTTGGCCGACGGCTTGCATTCGGAGCACTAGTTACACGATAAAATATGAAATTCACAAACTTACGAGGCGACGAAAGTCAATTGTAGAAAGCACACGCACCGCAACGCGACAAGCGAGTTCCTTTGAACGCACACAACTGTATCAAAATCATAAATGTCGTAATATCAACGCACACCAACAACTACAATCAAACGAAAGATGACAATTTGAACATAGACAATTTTTAGCAATGATAGAACCAAGGCATCAACATATACAGCCTTTATGAATAAAATTATTTTGTAGTGTGTCATTACATTTATCTAGATTACGTAAATTGTAGCTAATTCTAATTTGATCGTTAGTAATCAAGCGCCAGCTTTATGTTGGTTATTTAAAGACCGATTAAATAAAATATACATTCACAGTCCATTATTATGATAACATCCCAATATAATAAATTCATAACATAATATCATTAAATAAATGGAGAAGATAGAAAGAAAAAGTACTACTAGAACTTTTACTTTGAGCTATTACCCTTACTAGAAAATTATATTTTTTTTTGATATAATTAAATATACTAAGTACAATATAAGAAGATATTATGAACTTATATACAAAAAATCGGTTGACAAAGAAAAGAAAAAGGTATAGTATTGTTATATATTTATATAATTAAGTCCAATAAACTTTTCAGTAAATGTAGTGATTTCGTAAATAGCTATGTATTATTGTCTATGATCATTTGTTGTCAGCTTCATCAGCGATCAGAGTTCAGTACCGTACGATTATTATCGTACATGTACGATAATTTCATGGTAACGTACGATGTACAATGGAATCGTATGTATAAAGTACGATAATTTTCATGTGCATGACGTTTGTTTTATTTTGCCAAATATTTGGAGAATAATTATTTTTGGTTGCATTTGTACGATAATTTTGATCAAAATGATCCAAAATACGATAATTTCGTACGATGATTGCCTGGCAGGTTGGAAACACTGTCAGCGATTTTTAATTTAGTAAATTTATGGCTATAAAATCTAAACAAATTATAACACGTATAATTAGTGATTGTTCCGGATTTCACATTGAACGTATTATATTGTTTAATTCTAGCATGATTGATAGAGATAGAGCTGACGCAGAGGCGTAGCGTGGTGGGCGTAGTACAGTGATTTCGGCTCGCCCCGGGCGGCACTTTCTAGGGGGCGGCAAAACTTCCTATTTTTCGTAATATACAACCAGTATTTTTTGCAGAAAAGACCTCGAAAAATTGAAACCCAACTCGTGATCCTGGACATATTTAGGTTTGGCGACCTTTTTATCTTTCGCTCACTAAAACTTCAACTTCCGACCCGGGCGGCATAATACCACGTTATGCCACTGAGCTGACGACTGAGTAGCCAGTCTGATACATAAAACGGGTAGGAGCTCTAATTTAGAAAATATGTTTTATATTGAATTAAATAAAAAAAAAATTAAGTCGATACCAATACTAATGCATCTGAAAACATTGGTATTTTCAACTGGAATTGCAGCAGAACTACTGTATTTTTGTAAGAATCTACGACATTAAATTACAACGTTATTTTAAATAATATACACAATAAATATACTTTATTTCTGAATTTTACCGCACATGCTGACGATGGTATTTGCTTTCCTATTGACACTTTTTTTTGTCGTAAAATTGCAGAGACAAGTTTTCACAGACTTCTTAGACGTCCATTTTCTTTTTCGTCCCTTTAATATTCACTCCTTCATCCTAAAAGTCTATACCTAAGTCATACCTAAATTGGCTCCTGATGATAAATTTTATATAACTCATTACATATGTTATAAAGTTTACTGTCATTTCTAATGTCAACACCAGGTAGTAGAACCAGTGTAGATCGACCGGGGAAGTACCACCGCCACACCTATTTCGAGCGTGAAGCATTTCTTGCGTGAGGTGGAAAAGAGCAGTTGCCGGCTCACTTTATATAAGGCGACCATTTTAGTCCTCGGGAGTATCATATGTGATCGACTTCAGATAGAACCCCTGTTATATATGAAGTTGGATTACATGCTCGTTTGCTACTCTACTAATATAAAAAATGTTTATATATTTACTGTACACAATTATAGTAAATGCAAAATACTATTTTTTAAAATGGCAAAACACTGTAATTTTACAATCTACTTTGTCTCAAAATAGAATCCAATGGTTTGCAACAATTATGCGCTACATATTAATACGCAACGACACGCATTAAATGAATTCATATCAATATCAGAAGATCAAAAAGCACAGAAGTGTCATAAATATTAATATTATGTTGTAATTTCGTTGTCGGATGCAAAAAATAGAAAAGTTAAACCAGTCTTAGCATACTGAAATATACATTGACAACGTATTGCTATTACGTTATTGCTTCAATCATAAAAATACATATTTGGCCGTTAAAACGAATTAAAAAAAATAGTGCCGTTTCTTACAAAAAGCTTTATTTAACAGGAAGTATGCAGATCTATATTGTGACGTGTACTGAACTGTGTAAAGGTCCTCGCATATACACATATACATATACGGTTATCAGGTATAGAAAATAATAACTTCAAAGTGTAACCAGTATAAAAATATATTGTATTAGTCATACCTGTAATAATCCAAAATTCTCGATACAAAATTTATTACTTATCACATAATGCATTCTTAATGCCAACTTATCTTATTAAAAACTATTTATATTGCTGTAAGTTAAGTAGTATACAAATTTTAACGATAGTAAAAGTAAAATGAAATATTAAAAAATGCACAAAATGAAGTAGCGCAGTCGCCGCGACGACCTCATGTTTATTACTTTAATATAACACGTAACTAAGGTATAGAGAAAATTAAGTACAATTTGAGATTCTATTCATCATGGTCATGAAAAATGAAAAATATTAAATAAAAATGTTAAAGTACTCGGTAACTGTAAAGTTTTCATCGCGGTTAGATATTTAGTGTATCGCATTTAGGAAATCCTCAAACTCGTTACGTTTTCGTTTGTGAGGGTCACATAAAATAACTTCAATACTTTAAATTCTGTTCATATGTGTAGTTAAGTAACAATCTGTGCTACAGGTTACGTTTTAGCGCAGTCAATTTTTTTATAGTTTACAGTGACAATTCACTTCACGTCTCTTACTTAGCTAAAGCTATATACAAAAAGTAAAAATAACGGACGGTCAATAAACATAAAATGTACATTTTTACAAAAATATACTATAAAAATGAATCCTAGTAAAGGTATCGAAGATTTCGGAATGATCCCTGGCCGGCCGCTACGCGCCGCTACACGCCGCTACGCGCCGCTACACGCCGCTACGCGCCGCTACATGCCGGACTCCGCGATGCCCTCGTCGTCTGAAACACAACATAGCGTGAGTGCGCGCCGCGCTCGCCGCCCGCCGCCCGCCGCATGCGATGCTACCATACAAGACAGGCACACAAGCGCTAATCTAAACGACACGAAGCGTTCCGAGAGTCCGACCAGATCGAACGTCGACTCGACCGGATCGGTCCTCCTCGGACGAACGAGGGAAGGAATGTGAGTGTGAATTGCGTTAACCGATTCGTTGTGAGGTGGAATTTTGCAAACTTCTAACTGTGGCGTTTAACAAAAATGCCGAGCCAAGCGCCACCATACGATTAAATGACACGGCTACTATGTCTTCAGCCATGCGCAAAAGAAAACAGTCATTTGACTATTTTTACGTGATTCTAAGCATGGAAACCTTTTGTTTGCATTCGGAATCTAATGTGAACGGCCACGAACGTTGTTTCGAGTAATGAAAAGGGACAAAATAAGTGTATTTATGAAAATGTAGTAAGTGGCTTTTTTTAAATACGGGTGTGCTAAACCTTTAGGTCTAAAAATATTGTTTTGATTTTACTGAAAAGAAATTGCAAGTTGGTAGTTTGGTCATTCGCATATTTTAAACTATGCGAATAAAAATCTACCAAGTTTGATTAAGTAGTTATTAGAAATTTAAAAAAATGTTATTTAATGTAGTTATAATCAAACTTAGGTACTTTAATCATATAGTCAGCATAAAATAACATTTTGCTAAATACTGCCATTATATTCTGGTTATCTATTGCCTATTTACTGTTTAAGAATTACGGCGTAAAGGAAACTACATTTCCGAAACAGAAATTGAAACTCAATGCGACTACGATGACGAAATATTTCAGAACATTGGAAATCTATACAAAAGGATAACTTCAACGTGCGTAGAAAAAGTGATGGTGGGCAGAGCAACGAATTATTTGAAATTTTATTTGTATACAAAATGTTTAGCATTAAAATTTTCAAAAAGGTTGGTTGCCCCCTATAATTCTTAACATCATATAATATCCAGAAACGAAGGCTACTAGCTTGATTCACGTGAAAAATTTAAATACTTTAATTCTGGGTAGATCTCCCTAAAACTTAATTTGAAAGAGATACCATCGATTTCATAATGGCACGGCTCACGCGCCTAACGCCACACGAAAAAAATGATGGCACGGTAGCCGCGCCATCCGCGACGAATCGGTTAAGGAATGTTTCGTTTTCAATCGTTACTCATAAAATACGTTCCAAGCGATAGGAAGAGTTACAGTCGTGTAAAGATATAGTAGACGATAGAAGAGGGGCGAGTCGGTAAGCCGCAAGGGGCATGCAGCTCACGTGTGTCGGCCGCGCGGCGCCGCTCCGCCGTCAGCGCGCTAGAAGCAAACGGAGCATTACTGCGGGCGCGGGGCGCGGGGGCCGGGGGGCGCGGGGCGTTACCTTCGAAGGCCGGGTTCAGGTGGTGGTTGTTAGGCGCGGGCGGCGCGAGGTCGGCGCCCTCGAGCGCGGCCACCACGCACTGGTGGATGCAGATGTACTGCTGCTCCGTCTGCACCATCCAGACGCGCTCGCGGCGCATGGCGTACACCATGCCGAAGATGTCGAGGTACTCGGCGTGCGCGGCCAGCTGCTGCAGCGCGCGGTCCAGCGTGATGAAGGTGCCGGAGCGGCCCACGCCGGCGCTGCAGTGCACGACGACGGGGCGCGCGTCGGGCGGGCAGCGCTCGCGGAAGGCGCGCACGAAGCGCGCCAGCGCCGTGGGCGGCTCGGGCACGCCGAAGTCGGGCCACGTCGTGAAGTGGAAGTGCTTCACGACGCGCTGCTCGGCGCCGCGGCACACGGCCAGCTCCGTGACGGTCCAGTCGGGGTAGCGGCTCTCGTTGAGCGCCGTCACCGCGATGTCGCCGTAGTACACGGGCCGCGTGTCGTAGGGCCAGTAGCGGTCGCACTTCTCGCGGCCCTTCTCCACGCAGCGCGTCAGCATCACGATGGCGCGCGAGCCGGACTCCCAGCACATGCGCCAGAAGTCGTCGCGCGTGCAATGGAGCGGACCCTGCCGATGACGTCGCGGTCGATACGGTCATTTTGCAAGTGATAAAGAATAAAAAAGTGTTATATTTTTTAAAAAGCACACGAGAATGATTGATGAGATTTTCTATAATGGACTCCGGAGCGTGGCAGCTGGAGCGTAAACGTCTACACGTGGGATTTCCAGCGTTTGACATTGATTTTGATAGCCAAAAATGGTTCTAGTAGGTTTTAGTTATAAAGGTAGTAATTTATTACTACTTTAAGAATCTTTACTATAGGATTTTTTTGAGACAGTTAAATCGCTTCGCTGGACTCACCTGCGTCACGATGAATTCGCGTGGCGAGTTGTGTCCGGGAACGTAGTTGGCGTTGATGTAGTCGGAGCCCTCCTCGTCGTCGACGGGCTGCAGCTTGTAGCGCGAGTGGTCGTAGGGGAGGATGTTCGTGAAGCGGTTCTTGGGGCGGTTGCAGGGCAGGTCCGCGGCCGTGCAGGGCTGCTCGCGCCCGACGTGCTTTAGTTCCTCGAATTCTTCACTAAACCTGAGCACGATAAAGAACTTGAGACGAGGGTGGGCAGAGTTCGGGCTGTGTAAATGTAAACTAAGGACAAGTTAACTATAACATCCTGGCACAGATTTAGACAGATGGAGCAGTGATAGCCTAATGGTTGAAACTTGGCCCTTCAATCGAGGGTACCAAGGTTCGAATCCCAGGCACGCACCACTGATTTCTCAGAAATTATGTGCGTATTAGAAAGTAATTATCACTGCTTTACGGTGAAGGAAAACATTGTGAGGAAACCTACATATCCGAGAGTTCTTTAAAAGTTCTTAAAGGTCTACCATGACGCACTTGGCCGACGCGGTGGACATACCTCAAACTCTCTCAATCAGAGAAAAGACCCGTGCCAGCAGTGGCACAATAATGGGTTTATAGATAATATATTATAATATTTCTTTCATTCCTTTTTCAAATTACAAGATCGGGAGGCAATATTATAGTAATACCAAGCCCACTGTTCAGTGGGTAGTGTACAGGTACGTACCGAGTGATCGTCGACCCGTCGCTCGGCGGGCGGCGTGAGGTGGTGTCGCGGCGGGCGGGGCTCCTTGTCCCGCGCGTCCTTGTGCGCGAAGCCCGGCTTGCCGCCCGCCCCGCCGCCCACGCCCACGCCCACGCCGCCCACGCTCGCGCTGCCGTTGCCTGTAGGCTTCACTAGCTTGCCGGCCTGAGATGGGAACAAAAAATCATTATTCATCTATTTTGTTCACGTGAGACGTTACATAGTGCGTCATTGTTCACGTAGAATAGATGAGAATTTTGCCTTTATTCTTGTATGTCATGACATACTCGTATACAAAATTGTTAAACATATACATATATTAAATATAATTAACGCGGTTTTTAAATCAACACTACTCATCTACAGACAAACATTAAATAATCATGTGAAAATTAACTGTGATTCGTTTCGTAAAATAAAAATATGAGCCAGCAGAGCTTCAGTTACAACGATTACCAGTTTTGCTATTTCATGGTTTTTTGAGCATAGAAATGTCGGTGATACCATCCAGATCAACTGTACTCATTCTTCTTTCTACTCTAGCGCTGTGTTCCACCACATTGAAATGTGTGTGTCGGTGGTGTCAAAACTAGTTATGCCACCTTGAATCACTTATAGATTCTTTCCTTCTTCCTCTTTCGTACACACATCTCCAAATCCCCTATCCTCTGGAACACAACCCCTCCATTGCCAAATCCCAGCAGTCATAATAACCCACCTGCATGTTTCCCTTCCTCTTGTTAGGAATGACGTATTTCCCGTTGTCCGCCGGCCGCGCGACCGCCGCGAACCGTTCCTCCTCGTCGCCGTTCTCTAGTTCGATGCGCGCCTTGTAAGACGGAGCGCTCTCGATTTCAGCGGCTATCTCCTCGGCCTTCGCCTCTGCGTCCCTGGTGATGTAGGATAAATGAATTTATCATGCCTATTCGTCTACATGTAATCTATGTATACTTTAATATTAAGAAGCTGAAGAGTTTAGTTAAACGCGCTAATCTCAGAAACTACTAAAAAAAATAGTGTTGAATAGTCTATTTATTGAGGAAGGCTATATGACATCACACTATGTTTGTTTATTTTTTTTTCTTATGTAGCAGCTGTTACAACCGCAGGACAAAGCTAGTTGTTATGTAACGTTTTCTGCATTCGTAGCTCTTCACTAGGTTTTTACTCCTGCGTCGTGGGTAACATGGACACACAAAGACGAACACAAACACCCAGACCCAGAACATAATCTAAATTCATAAGTCTATCTGGCCATGAATCAAACCCGGAACCAATAGCGTGTCAGCCCTGTATGGCATGGTTTAACTCTGCTGTAGGTATAAGGTAGATGTGGTGGTTTTACCTCCAAATTCGACACACAATGAGTTTATAAAACTCTTTAGTCATATTTATTAAAAAAAAATCATTCTATATAAAAACAGAAACTTCATTTTTATAAAAAATTAAAAACTTAATTGTGGTTAGCTATAATGCGTTCTGCGTTTAAAGCGTTGGTGGAAAAATCACAGCATTTTTTTTTTTACAATATTGAAGTAGCAATCGAGCATGCAGTCCACCTGATCGTAAGTGGTCACTGCCGCCCATAGACATCTGTAAGTAACTTCATATAGAACATAA
>DWLI01004333.1:0-10945 GCA_018249915.1 Cecropterus dorantes dorantes
GCCACAATCCCCTGTAGATTGAATTGATATTTTTTAAATATAAACGTTGAAATAAAAAGTGATTTATCAGTGTTTTTAATACTGATATTTTGACCCAGCCACATGAATTGTGGTAATGGTCCAAATCTGTGGAACTGTTGACTGTAGCTTATGCAAATGTATATATATATATAGGGCAAATGTATATATATACATTTACAGTACTGACTTACATATTCTTCGTTTTACTTTTGCCGGCGCTATATCACCTGACATAACACTAACTTTTTATCTACCTACTAATTAACTAAACACGTACACGCGTACTAAATTTCCACACGTACAATTTCGCCGTGGCCTCGATTAAGCTCGGTACGCAATACACATATCCTCGGTGAGTAGTTTAAAATCGTAAATTAGAATGATTTACCTTGTTTCTGACATGAAAGTCAGAAACAAAATTACAGGTTCAAAATAAAAAAGGAAAGTTAGGTACGCCTGGATTTTATTCGTATTTACATCACTTCAGTTATTGGATCATTACGTCACAGTACTCAATTTAGATTAAAAAATATTATTAGCTTCTTTTTATATCTAATAATATCCATTTACCTTACTTAGCTTTATTCGCTTAATTTAAATGACATGTTCCACAATTATAAAGTTTTTGACCTGTATTATAATATCAGATAATAGTAAAGTAAAGTTGGTGTATCCTAACATATAAATAATCGTTTCATTATGTTAATTAATTAAGAATATGATTTTATTCGTTTTTACAAGATAACTTGCAAGCAGGCGTACAAAGACTACGCCTACAATCAAAGGAGCAAACATTTTGAAACAAAACTTGAATGTTTTGTCTACAGAAACGAACAAAGCAGATAAACTGAAATTCTTTAGAACAAAAAATAAAAGTGAAAAGAAATAAAAATGTAATGCCGGGTTTAGATAATGAAAAGCAAATTTGTTCATCCAATTGCATTTTGCGTTTATAGTGAAATTAAATTGAGTGTCTCAAGTGTAGCTATGAAGTTGATGAAATAAAGTGTTGATACTGGCTAAAGTTCGTTTAACTGTTATTTTAAAGTTAAGCGATAGACTAGTTTGAAGTCATTCTGACTCTTTAGCCACGTTAAGTTTGGCGTTGATAAACCCGGTTAACTTTAAAACATTTCTGAAGCTTCTTTGCTTTATAGATCGTGATTTGTAATTGGACATATTATATGTAACAATAATTAATTACTCTTGATGTTTGCAGCGTATAAAAAAAAAATATACTTATATCTTGTACTTATATCTTATACTCTTAAAAATATACTTGATTTGGTTTAAATTTACTTTTATGTAATATTGTTATTAAAAAGCGTTTGGCGGAAAAAGTTAGACTCTGTTCAAGAATTGTAAATACGTAGTTAAATAAAACAAGTTTAAAAAATGTGTAAAAGAGCTAAAATATTACCAGCAAATTTAGAACTTAAAAAAAATATACGACCCTGCCAGGATTCGAACCTGGAATCTTCTGATCCGTAGTCAGACGCGTTATCCATTGCGCCACAGGGCCGATACGTTCCTCTCGAAATCTAAGCGTCACGTGCTTATTTAAATATAGATTAACTACTTAAAGTTCTTAATCTCTTATTTTTAGTACAAGGGACCGCATGATTTTGAAATCGTCTGATATTTAATTAGTATGTTAAATAATAATAATGAAAAATAATAGTAAGCTCTAAACCTTCAAATGATATAAAAAACAGTCTGTTCTGCCACGTTCTTCTAAATAACGTAATGGATTTCAATACGGTTTTTATCACTAATGGAATACGCGATAAAATAAATTTATTTTTATATATTATATACCTAAATGTATTTTATATAAAACTGCTGTACGAAACTATTCAAAGTACGTTCGGGTCACTCCTCTGTGTTTAACAATATTTTTGTAGGATTTTAAAAATGAATACCTATATCTTCGATTTTCGAAAACGATATTTATCAATTAATTAACAATTTCGTTCAAGTTTTAATAAATAGTACAAAAATATACTAATGGATGATTATTAGTATATTTTTGTACTATTATAAAAAATATTTTAAAATGAACGGTGAATGTACATCGTAAATCAGACTTATTTCTACAGAAACAGACAATAAACTTAGATTATACTTTCATCGAACGTAAAATGAAATATTATATTGGTTGTCCTATGAACTTATTTTTCTAAACACTCTGTGGAGCGTCTATTCTCGCTAGCAATTTTCAGTGCCGTTCGAGCTAGTTAGCTACAGTTTAGCAAATATTTGTTTGCGAGCCAGTACTGCAGGGAATCCGTTTATTGGAACCGATTGAGAACTTTTCATCTTGGGGTAACAGAAATGAGGCAATGTCTTCAAGACGAGTCTAAATTTTTTAATTTATATATTAATGTGAAAATATAAATGTTATTCCTCAAAAAATTAAACTTAGTTCTTATATTTATCTAAATAAAATAGAAGAAATGTTCTAGTACTGGTACCTATGTATATAAGAACTATCTATATCATCTAGACTAATAATATGACGATAAAATATTTAACTGGATATTTGACTATACATTATACATATTTATTTACTATCATTTTGCTCATATTCTTATACAATTGCTTATATAATTAACTGTTCTAATTTAAATTGATAATTTAATACAAAGATATTTGCGTCGAAATATGCGGCTAACAAATTGTGATACCAGACAACCACTTTGCAATATCATAAGGCTTCTGTCAACCATAATCACTGACATTAATTGAAAAATATTGGCCGAAAATTTTATTTGTATTTGATATAATATCATTGAATCTGTCATTTTCTAAACAAAACTTTTCTTTGAAACTCCCGCGTAAACGGGCTTAAATCATTGCCATGAGGAAATTGGAAGCCAATATCGTTATAAAGCGATTATCTAACTCATTACAGTTCATACATGTACGTCTATAAATTTGAATTTCTCATTATAATACGAGCAACATGGAAAATATGCTTGAGTTTAACTTACCTTTCGATTAAGCTCTTATAAAACACACCCTCGGAAGTTTTACATACTTAATGAGTATCTTACATAGTGATCGTTATAGAATTAATTATTAAACTTCAGCTCAGAGAGTCAAGTCTTGTAGAGCTTGAATATTTCATTATAAAGCGTTCAAAGTTTTACGTTAAGAGAAACAAGCACTTAATGGTAACTAATATACTTACCTCATTTGTATTTAGCGTCAGAAACTAAACAGGCAATTCCTTTAAACTGAAGACTTTAAGGATTACCAAGAGGTCAATAAAATATTTTGTTTCTTATACTAATGTAATGTAATATGAATACAAATTGTAATTTGAAGATAAAACTATGTAATATGTAATGGGAGTGGGCAGAAAATTTGAACGAAGTATTCAATCCGACGATTGTTTTATTGATGCCCGGAATAAATACCCGAAATCAGTATTTAAATTTACATTTCAATTTTATAACAAACTGATCACATTAATGATTTTTTAATTATCTTAAATATTAATTGTATTTAATGATAGATTCTTTCAAGATTATTTTATCATAATAATTTCAATTATTCTTCTTATTATTTGTTCTGATTATTACTTGCATAAATTACTTATTATTTGTAATAATTATAATAAAACTAATATTATTATAAAACATTGGATTGCCTAGCGGCGCACCGGAAGTGGAACACATAACAACAATATAAAACTAGGCACAAAAGAAAACAATTACTTCAGCAAATCGTCTTCAATGTTTTATAACTCGCTAGGCAAGAAAGTTGATCCAGGATAAACTTTAGAAAGAATCAACATCGCTTTTACTTGTACTCACATGAAGACGGTTCGATTTGAGCGACATCCCCGTACTGTAATTGCTTACAGGCTTGGGAATACGCACAAACGCTTTCTGGTCTTTTGACAACAATCAGACGTACTCTATTTAATGGGTGGATTAAAAAGGTATGTTGCAAGATAATGTCTAAAGCTACATTTGTAACGCGAAAAGGCGAAACAAGAACTCAGTGCTTCTGAACTTTATTATGTTGTGATTAAAAAGTACATTTAGCTTAAAGTTAAGAAAGGAGTCACTTTCAAGTTTGGAGTAAATTGCCTAAAGAAACTGAGAAGGAAAGGAAGGAAAGAACTTTTCAATTTTTAATATAAATATTTACTTTGTCTTCTTATTCTATAATTAATATTTCGTTTTATTGCACTTCATATGCCGAAAAATTTATATTCTTTTCATGATCGTTAACAACTCGAGACAAAATCTGTCACGTCACTGAGTATTTGATACGAATTTCAATTTAATACCTTTATGCGTTCATGAGGAGAGGGTAGAAACTTTAAAATTATTAAAAATATTTTTATTATATGATGTAACTAAAAATTTACGAATATCGCAATTTTTATCCTTATCCTTATTTGTGATATAAGGTTGCTTCGTACCAAATTTCAAGATTCAGGGATAGTACCCTGTATGTTTTGATTCCCTAGAAAAAATCGAAAATTTGAGGCATAAAAATGACTGTATCTTTTGATTTCGTTGGCTTAGAAGTTTTGTTGTTCTCACAGTTTTAAAGAACAGTAAACCTGAGTATTTGTTATAAATTTCAGCTTGAGGACGTGTTCTTGAAAAAAAGGGTCTTGACAGATGGATGAATGGACGGACGGACAGACGACAAAATTGTCCTATAAGGGTTCCGTTTTTTGCTTTCAGTACGGTATACTAAAAAGTAAAGTAAATAATACGACGACGCTCATATCACTTCATTTACACAAAATATTAAGGATAAAACAAAGCATCACAATAACATATTATTTGTACACCACATTAATATGCTCACATAATATGTACATTATTTAACAGGCGTGTTCCGACGCCATTATTGTACGCAATATGGTTACGGGAAGGTTTCGGTGAAACGTGAAAATGAATGAACTTCACTTTTCGACATGACGCGTTCTGGATTTACATAAAATACAAGCAATTATTAAATTTCTTGAGCATTTAGATTGCCAAAGGAAATTTTTAATGACACCTAAATTTGTTTAAGTACAATTGCTTTAGATAACTTTAGAGACATTTGCACGAATATTAAAGAATAAAACATCTCTTTTATAACCTCATTTACTAATGAAAGTAAGTAAATATTATACAATATGATGCTCAACATATTCCAGATTTTAATTTTCTATAAGCAAGGATTTTAGTATCAAAACGATCCTTTGAAGTCTGGGTGATAAGGAGGGGCTATTAAAATTGAATACATGGACCAGTACTACGAGTATTTAACGCAAACATCGCTTTGACCTTAATATCGAAATGCCTTCAATTTGATTTGGAGAAGATGTAAATATTTTTAGTATATGATGTATGCGATATTTAATATATGATAAAAGTATGATAATATATCCTTCTCGTATATAAGGATGTAGTAAAAAAAGAAAAAAAAAATAGAATAGGCACAACTTACATGTAATTAAAATCCATACTTCAGAATATTTTTATGTACGTTAATAATTACGTAAGTTGCGCGTAGAGTGCATGAAAATATACCCACCCATGTTCTCGACATAGTCGAGATGGTGGATTGTTTTAAAAATCATAAAAGTTAATAAAATTTGTTCGGCAATATATTATACTTTGTGAAATATAGATAAAATTAGGTAACAGTATATTTTTTGTAATATGGAATAAGTCATGATTTTAGGTTAGCTAATTTTATATTTTCTTGTAACTTTGTTTGATACTGGTTTCATTTTTTTTCAGAATAAGAGTTGAATGTTACCCATGATATTAAAGTTCTCGAAATTCATTTTTTTTGTTTTCCCAATTCTGTTTTAAGATACCCAAAACATAAGGTAACTTTTGAATGCTCTCTAAACCCCAATTTATTCTTGTTTTTTTCCTAAATAGACAGATATACAGTTAAAAATTAAAAAAAAAAAACGGTATAAAAGTACACTTATTATGCAACACAAAATATACAATAAGGTCATTTCATATTTCTTTTATATTAACAAAAAATCCATACCCAACTTTCCGTTTATAACAAAAATAACATAACAGCGCGTATAAGTTTAAACGTTTTACGCAACACTCGAATGTGGCGTAAATAAGGCTTAAACCACAAGATTCACATTAGACGTGATTAAACTTGGGAGAATGCGGCGCTAACCATCCCTTTGGGATACGGCATCACATAGTTAAAGGTTAAATCAATTAACTTTGTAATAATAATACCTACACAAGTTGGTTCCACTTTCAAGTACAGGTTGCTCGGGATCCTATTGTAGAGTATTCGAAGATATTTATACGGTAAACAATTGTAAACAAATGTATCTATTCAGTGACGACATTTACTTACGAAGACATGTCGAAAGAACTATTATTACTACTAAAGTAAGATTTATTGCACTAAATTTGTTTCTTTAAAATTAATGTATTACTAAATCTATGTCGTTCAAGACAACCTCGTAGATAATTAACTTGACTCAAACACCAGAGGTCTGTGAACAGGAATTAAACTCAATTTACTAAGTGTTTATTTATCTTACAATGGATCGTTGTATCGTGTTTCTTTTCCTGTTTTAAAGGCACTAAATTTTATCTTATTTAGCCTGTGCTCAACAATTAAGATAAATCCGTCAAGCCGCTTAAGAGCGCGCCAAAAAATGGCTACATATACTTACATATATGTAAGTATATGTATATATACGCTCGAAAGACATGACTCCTTCTGACGCAGTAAGGTGATCATTTAATAATAAACTAATGTCAGTGCAGTTTTAAACATTTACTTAATTCTTAATTAACTTAGTGACGCCTTGTTAAATTATCTACATTGTTTATACAAACCTGACTTAAAAATATTCACTGAGGAACATTAAAACATTTCCGGCGCTTGAAGGGTCTTAGCTGCAAGGAACAGGTATTGAATTTCAATATTCAAAAGAAATTCTGTACTTACTATGCAAGCAATGCTCGTTTCCCACAAGGCACCTAAAAATAAACTGAAAAACATACCATTTGCTACGCTTTCCACAGTGAAAATAATGGAAAAGTTTGGCTGCAAATATAATGTTCTCGTACTTAATACGACACAGAATTTATAAGTACAAGCTAACATTTAGTTAAATTAAGAAGAACAAGTTTATACATAAAGGAAATCTCTAAGTTGTAAGGTTTATAATTTGTAAGAATTGTTAGGAAATACATTTTTTTTTTTTACTTTTTTTAAGTTTTTGTTTGTCTATGTAATATAAAAACTAATGATTTGATTTTCACGTGTCTTGTACTTCAATATTTTACAAAAATAATGTACGAGAAGTAGGTTACTTTTCAACGTAAATTTAAGGCTCTTACGTAGAAAAATATGATAAAATGGAAAACAATTTGCTTAGAAGCAAGCAAGTTATAAATAAAGAACCAAATACAATGGTACAAAAACATTAAATCTATACTAACTATACTACATAATATAATGAAAGCAAAAGAGTTTCTCTCAGGAACTACTCATTTCGCATTGAAAAAAATATTCAACAACAACAACAACAACTAACGTCTACTCAAAAGCAATATTAATAATATGGGTATTTCGCCACTAAAAAATTGATCTGCAAAGTAATACGATATAGTGACTGTTACAATTCATAATAAATAAATCAATTGGCATTTGATTTGACTTCATGTGGCAAATGACTTAAATTTAATTCGTACACGATAACTATCCAAAATGAGGAGGAAGTGAGTTTTAATAAGGAGGGGATGAGACACCACAACATTAATGAAATTTAAACTATTATATTACATGTTTAATATTTTCTATTAACCTGACTTCAGTGATGTCATATAATTACCCATGGTCCGGTTAAACTCCGTAATATCATAATACCCGAATTTCACCTCAATCACCTTTGTTTGACAGGCCAAGATATGAAATGGTGTATCTGAAACAAGCCATATGAAATCGTGGGGAGAGAAGGGTTTAATTTTACATGCAGTGAAGTAGAGCGGATTGAAATCGAGGGTAAAGAAAAACGGAACAAAATATTTGTTTTATTTTGTTGCAGGGACATATCCCTATATTTTTAAAGGTCCTTTGCGCAACATGAGTAAATATTAATGAAAGTGACTTACGGGTGAAATATACAGCAGTACTTACAAAAAATGTTTGGAAGTTGGTACGTATTCAATCTTAACCAATATTTTATTTTGTTGTTTACGATGCCATTAGTTGGTGGTTTTTAATATTATATAATTTGACGTAGTTTCATAAATATCGTAAATAATAATATTTATTACATATACTCGTACAGGTATTTTCGTGGCAAAAGCAACCTTTTTCTTCTAAATTATATCGTAATAAGAATACCTTTGGGTGAAAGTTTTCTACAAATTACTTTTCTATGTAATTCCAATTTCGGTGTGTACAGAGATTCAAACTGGCTTTTCTTTGCTTTCGTAGATCTAAAAAATGTTATTTTTAAATTACGCATGTACAAACACTTTACTTTTATTAAATTATATTAAAATTAAATCTTTTAAAATATTAAAATTATAACTTTTATATATAATATATAATATTATATAAAAAAATACATTCCAATAAAGCGAACATTACAAAATATAATTTCACATCAATTTTAACATACCTACCGTTTTTTTGTTACTTTTCCAGCGCCTCTTTAGGATGAAATCTTATAACTTGTGTTACAAGCGTGATAGCAAAATTAATTACAATTGACTGCACAAGAGAATACCTTGTGCTTTTAGACATAATTCTATAAACATACCTCTTCTATCAGAAACATAAAAATAATATTTTTATTCACATCAAATACATTTGATAGTAAGTAATTGAATTATTAAGTAGTAAAATAATTATAGACACCAACCATGCAGATCTATAATTAACACCAGATAAGATTAGAATCTAATTTCAACCACAGATGAGTTTCTAATCATGAAGACTAAATTGAAATGCCTTGAATAACTACTTTACTAACATCCAACTCGAATGCAGTTGATGGGCATAAACAGACGTAGCGGTGCTAAGAGTTATAAAAGTTAAAATATAAAATGTAAAAAATGTCTTTAATGTTACAAAGGATGCATATTAATAACGCAAACAAGTATGCCTACAACTAATTTTGTATAGCGCTAAATACTCATGTCAAAAGGGCTAAACGCTGTTTGCATAGGGTTGTTACGTACCATACATTCCTGTAGGTCAAAGGAGCCCCATATGATGCCATCGGAATCCGCATAGCTCAACAGTTTAACTTAATGTCTACAATTAACATCGCAATTTGGCTCACCAAGCCAATGCCAAGCCAACCCCTGGGAAAAGTATCTTCAGCCTAAAAAATGCAATTGATAAAAGTAAATATTACGTAAGCCAAATATATTGCCTGTATATTTTACCCAGTTCCGACATGAAATATTCGTCGAAAATTCCATCTAATAAATTTTCAAAATTTATAACAACAATTTTACGCTGACAATATGGCTAAGTAGAATATTTTTCTACCGACATCTAATCCTGTAAGAGAATTTTTCAATTCTAAGAGATGTATTAGGAAATTTTATATTTCAGGTACTGTTTTCTCTCTCTTAAATTACATACAGTAAATCTAAGCAGTAATATATTAATAAATTAGCAATATGATGCAAAATTAGACGCAAAATAACGAATTTAGCAAGTGTCTTAAAAACACTAGTTCATTAATTTCATGGGATAACTATAACTTACATGTTTGTAGTATTAGAATAAACATGTATTTAGGCATAGATACATTTCAAAATAATAAAGTAGGCAAAAAGCACATCTATCGTTCTATAAGAACATAATTTTCTAATAGCAATTAATACGTTATTCGTTATTTACAGATTTATTGAAGTACACTTGAAAAGGTAGCAAGCCAATTTTCGTGAGTCGTTACAAACACGTCTTATGATTGGATATTACGGAGTAAAGAGGGTTTGACGCTAATGTTCTCTTAAGATCAACGTTACCTTCATTCAGAAACAGAATAAATAATAAAACAGCGGAAAGGCAACACGTTTGTAAGCCGATGTGATCTATCAGGTGCTTTTTCACTCACAGTCAGATAATCCGAATTTACTAAGATCGTGTACTACCTACTTACAAGTCACTTCATTCATTTCAGCATGTTACCGTTATCTTTTCAACGGCAAACTGAGTATTTTTATAAGATTGAGTAGAAGTAGTTAATGAGCATGCAGTACAACTTTTGAAATCTAAAAACAAATCAAGGAAATTTTCAAATATAGATGAAACTGGAACCTTTACCTGAAGTTGATGTGACATGTGCGTTGCCATAACTGAGCACTAATATGCTCGCCACATAAGTATATCAACCACTATCTACACCTTTCCACCCAAAATGCTTCATGCTAGAAAAAAAGTGACGGTACTTCTTCGCTCAGACTACGCCAACATTTCTATTTCCTCCTTCATATCAGCAATGCTCGCGCTGTTCTAATATTGATGTTTATTATTTTGGTGAAGCCTACTTATACATATAAAGTTATGATAATAAATTTTCCTGGGGTGGCTACGTATAAAACCTACACACAGATCTACCCACACAAAATACATAAATGAACAATTACAACTATTGTTTCTGCATTTTTCTTGTTATTTTACGAATGACTTTCTCAAGGAAATACTTTCAGCGAATCTTCTTAAACTTTCATTTAAGGGGCACACCTAGTGTGACAGCCAAAAAAAAGGCGATTTTTGGAAATGAAAAAAAAAAAAACTAGTGTATCAATCGTTTTAAAATTTTGAGGATATATTTATACATGTTTTGAAAATACACTGTAAAATTTTTGGAATAATATATTAAATATTTTTGAAATAACACGCGATCTCCGGCGGCGCCAAAAAAAAAAGGTCCTTCACT
>DWLI01004334.1:0-10943 GCA_018249915.1 Cecropterus dorantes dorantes
TTACAGATGTCTATGGATGGCAGTAACCACTTATCATGTGGACTGTATGCTCGTTTGCTACTTCAATCTGATAAAAAAAAACATATTCATATAAACATCACATATTAATTTTTTTTTTTGCCGTAATGACATCCCATACAAAATCTTATATGACATGACCAACATATGATTTTAAGTTTTAAGCAAACAAGGTATCTTACGTACTTGGAGACACATAAATACGAATAAACAAACACCTAGATCCGAAAATATAAAATCATTTAGATATAGGCTTGCCCCAGGATCGAACTCTGGACCCACGTTGTCAGATTGGTATGGTTTCTCTGTCACAAAGATTGTCCAATGGTCGTTATGTTTTCTTCTATAAAAAAACCCAGGCTTACAATCACGTTAACAAAATTTAGCATACCTTTAAATTGTAACACCTTTAGATAAAAATGGGGTTGGTAAATTCAGTAGTTTTAATTCGATGCAACAAACGACAAAAGTTCTAGTAATTGCTGAAATTTCTGAAGCTGAAAACTTAGTCCTCCAAACAATTTTTACAAGTAAAAGCGATGTACGAAGAACGTTTTATATATATGGGTAACACAGATAAATATTCTACATATGTATGGTGTTGAAGGTGGTAGAACTCTTTGACCTACCTTATAACAGCAGTGTTATGCGCTGCTGTGTTCTGGTCTGAAGGGTGTGGTAAGGGCGACATACTTTTCCGAGGCATTCCATCTTAGTCCTCCGGGGTAGCAACGGATCTGTAGCTAACCTTAGGTGAGATTTTGATCATTACATTTCATTACAGATGTCCATGGGCGGCAGGAGCCACTTACCATCAGGTGGGCTTCATGTTCGTTTGCTACTTCCATATTATAAAACAAAAAAAGATACTAAGTATAGAAGAAGTTATACCTACAAAGTTCCATTTAATGGGTAACGAAGCAAAGTTACCCCTCCACGTAATCATCCACCATTGAAATATTTGAGACATATAGATAATATGTTCATCGTCGTATCTCCTTCCGTTATTCAGTGAGAAATAACCGTAAATCTAATATTAATGTAAGGGAACCCTTAAGATAACATCGTTACGATATTTCTTCGTCTACATCGTATTAATGTTCGGTACCTTTTAAAAATATCAGCGCCTGTTAGTTACACTTTTCAACAGCTTCGCATTATGTAAATGTTTTCGATGTTAATAATAGCTTCCACATTAGCAAAATTTAAAAACAAAATCTTAGTGTTTGCGCGTTTACAATATGCAATGTTTATTCACTTGTCTATGTAACATAATTGACCGTTTTTTGATTTATTGTTAGTATTTTACATTTATTGAATCGGCAAATTTAAATCGGTAGGTAGTATTAATAAATTACTTCCTGAGAACAAAGAATTTCCTGCTTTATTGATCTTTCAGATACATAAACTTCCTTAACATGAAAATGTGGTAAATTCTTATTACTCGCTCCAGTTCACGTTGCAAGTTAATAAATTATGTGAGTGTGCATGTTTTGAACAATGTTTTCTGCTACCGCGCTTCCTTGTAATATACATCCATCAAGTTTTGATTATACTTGACGTTTTATTTATATATATATTACATATTTATATGTGTATTTATTTAAGAAATGCTTATCATTAGGTTTACAGGAATAACGTAAACAATCCTGTATGTAAGTATATATCGCATATTATATATTTATATGTTTATTTATTTAAGAAATGCTAATCATTAGTTTTACAGGAATAACGTAAACAATCCTGTATGTAAGTATATATCGCATAATATAAAACTGTGAAATTGACCACATAGGTCAAACAGTAGAAAGTGACATATGCACAAAAATACTTCAAAATATGCCAATATATCTATACTAAGTATACAATTGAGTTAAATGTAAGTAATGTCAAGATCATATTGAGAAGTAATTGAAGACAATACGTCTGCTTGATTTATGTGCTCATCTCAAGAGCATGGAGTTTGAACTCACAATGTCTTTTTAAAGCTAAGTGGTTATTGCCCCTATGGACATCTGTTATCAACCCCAGATAAAATCAGGCTTATCTGAGATTAACCAAAAATCCATTGGTACTTCTGAACATCATTGGAACCCTCGGATAGATATGTCTCCCTTACTACTTACATTTAGAGCCGTGATAAACTGTACTGTTATTAGGCATAAATAGGCAGAATTACTGCGTTTGGAGTCGATATACAAGGTATTCCAGCACTATAACTGTAATAGTAATAAGGTAAGATATACATAAAACATATATTTTTTTTTCATAATGATATATAAATTTTATTTTAATTTCATAGAAGACACAAACGGATTAACACCTAATAATATTGATTGGTTACGGCCGTCAACTTATACGTGGTCAGTTTTAAATAGATGTATACGTTTCTAATACATCAGTGAGATTAAGGCGATCCCCATTCTCTTATTGCAATAATTCCTGAGGAATTAATCAAAACACCTTGTGTAAGTGTCTTATAGCAATTTTTTCAAAGTATAAGAAAATTGCAAAAAGCCTATTTAATTATTTGAATTTTAAAAAAATATTTTAATGATTCATATAACTATGTTTTTTGTATACGTATGCTTTATATATATTTATATTTCTACCTAGTATTTATATGTATATTATAGTTTAGATAATAGTATAATAATGTGAGTAAAAATAAATAAAAACTGTAGGTAAATCATAATAATCAATATATATCGCTTTTTTATTGTATGTAAAAAGTTATTTTATATTAAGTTTAAGTATAAATATATACTAGTATGTATTTAAAGACATGATAGCCGTATACTTATACTCAATTAACTTTGATGCAAAGTAATAATCTTGTAGTGCTTTCAATTATCGTTGACTGTAAATAAAATATGATATATTCAGTAACATTGGATCCAGCAATGCCACAATGTGGATCAATATTACTAAAGATGGGTTCCATTTTGAGATACTAAGTATATGAGAATGGAGCCTAAAACATATAGATAAAATAACTGATAACATCTGATAACTAATTCACGTATACTCTGAAATACTAAATTTAAACGCGATACTGTCTCTATAATGTAGGCCATTGTCCGCCAGGCTGGTCTAGAGCGAACTATCAACTCTCATGGGCGAACTTTTCGGAACTTTGCCTATATTTTCTTTCAATGGTAAGTAATCACTAATTTTGTAAATAAAGTAATAATTAATATGTTAGGCTTTTTATCAGATTGAAGTAGCTTGCAGTTGCCAGCATGCAGTTCAACTGATTGTATATAAGCAACTTCATACAGAGCTGGAAGTTCTATCTGAAGTCGATCATAGTCATCTTATATATATGTGAGCCGGAAACTACCCTTTTAACTGAAACGCAAGAACTGCTTCACGTTGGAAATAGGTATGGCGGTGGCACCTCCGCGGTCGTAGTACACTGGTTCTACCTCCTGGTAGAATAATATGCCTACCTATTCGAACATCGACCAGTTTGGGATGAAATTTAAGCCATTTAGCTCTACTGCTCTACCCCTCTATACCCGCAATCCTTGCAAATCTGACGTGAATTTAGGTCAAATTGCTCTAAAGCTGAAAGTCGCTCCCAAATGTATGCAATCATGAATTAAGCATTTCGAAAACCATAGTCGACAGCCTTTTCCATGCGAATACTTCGAGATTTGCATCAATAAACATTCAATTCTTCCTGTGATATCTGGAATATCAGTTTTAACTACTGGAATTCAGATTAAAGCGTTGAATTTTATTCGTGCACGAGAACCACATTTTATATAGTTACTTAATGTACGTTATTAATAATTTATATAAATTTTGCCTGCAATTTTCAAACAGAGAGAATTATGTTTTAACCCATTCTAATATCGATATATATAATAATAATGAAAGTTGTTCGTGTTTGTTGTAATTGTAAAGAAATATTTTTGGAGGACTGAGAATAATAAGAATAGAAATTTCTATAACTTCTACAACTTTTGTCTATCTGTTTGTGTATGTCTATGAAATCTCATCTCAAAACTACAAATTTACAGATTTGAAATAAATTCATTCTTAGTGTATTTCTTAAATTGTCTTTTAGTATTTGTTTCATTGTAATCCATCTACTTTGGATCATTGTAATCCATCTTATCTACTACGCGGTTTCACCCGCTATTAGATAAGAAAAATAAACAAACAAATATAGCGTGATATTATATACCCTATAGCCTTCCTCGGTAAATTTACTATTTAACACAAAAAGAATTGTTCTTTTCGAACCAGTAGTTTAGCTCGTTCAACTCGGTGCTTCATAATATTATAGTATAGATTACACTTCAACATTTTTAAATGCGAGTAAAACTATAACGTACAGTTAGTTGAATATAAACTCGAGTCCAATATTATTTCCTTATAATATGGAAGTAGCTAACGAGTATGCAGTCCAGGTATCAAATGGTTAGTACCGCTCATGAGCAGCATGTGACCAATTTGTACAGAACAAGGGTTCCACCTAAATCTGATATGATGGTCGCCTCATATGAAAATCAACTGGCAACCACACCCTTCCAACGATACGCAAAAACTGCTTCTCGATAGGTTTAGTTCTAACGGAGGTACCACCTTCCTAGTCCATACATGGTTTACCTTTCAAAGTATCTGGTGTAAGACTAATCACTAAAATTATAGCATTTATAATAATACCATTTAGGATACAATTATAAAATAAGTAAGTATATGTTAAAATGATTTTGGTACATAATACTAGTATATAAATATAGGGTATCTATAGAAAATAAAAAATAATCTATTAATTGGCACCACAAACTTTGTGATATTTTTTTATCAATACAATCGACCTGGACAAAATTGATTTTATTGTCTTTTAGGATTAAAAATATGGTTCAATGAAATTGTAAATCAATAGACACATTCTACTTCACGATTAGTTGTTATTACAATAACTATTACGTAGCTTAATTTAAAATATTTGCAATTTAAAATATGTATTGTAATTCAGTTTTTAATTTATCAATTTATTTCTTACTGGCACTTAATTTACTACTGGTATGCATAAAAAGAAAACTTTTGAAAAAAGAACGAAGAGAAAAAACAAATGCAGTGCGACGTTCCCTCTTGTTGCGAATCTGATTTGCAAGTTTATTACGTAAATATTCGTTTTATAATTGGTGAGTGTTTTATATATTCATTTCATTTTTAATCCTGGAGGATTATTTATAACTATGTTTTTTTATATCGATCAATCATTAATTAGAGTAGTAATATGAGGAGATTGTTATGTATTTAGATATGTATCGTTGTTTATTATTAAATCGTGTAGGTCAGTAGATATTGCAGCTGTCATGTCAAAGTCAAGTCTAGGATAGTTCTAAATTATTAAACGTGTATTGAACTATACAAGTTGAATAATTAAGAACTATCTTCCAACTTTAATACCAAAACCGTTGCTCGCGTGTGAGTCCCTACATCATAATTCTAAGATGGAAGTTTTTATTTCATACTAGATTATTCTAGCGGCTCCGTCTGCGTCGGTCACATTAAACACGGTAATGAGTATCCCATTATATCCTAGGTCATCAAGTATCTTTGTGCCAAATTTAAACTAAATCCGACAATAAATAACAAATACACATATAGGATGTGGTAGTAGAGTCCTCGAATGGAGACCGCGTCTGGGCAAAAGGAGTACAGGCCGCCCCCCGACCAGGTGGACTGATGGACTAAAGAAGACGGCGAGCTACCGCTGGAAGCACATGGCGCAGATTAGGGGAGGCCTATGTCCAGCAGTGGACTTTGAAGGGCTGATAGATGGATGGATGGATCTAGGATGTATCTCTTTATAATATGAGTAAGACGTACTGTGTATTCGTATGAAAAGTAAACTAGTTGAAATAATTGAAATTAATTCTCCTCAAAATGTAAAATAAGTTTAAAATTCTTTAAAATAATGCTTTTAGTTAAGGTAGGTAATTTTGAAATTTACAAAAAGTAATGAACATACATTTGCCTTGTACAAGTGAAAAAATATTTCCAGTATGCGGCCGTATAGCGGCTACGCCATAAACTCGTATACTTATATACATTTTCTTTCGCCATTTAAGTAAGTATGACATCGTTTGAACTTTTTCATATTTTGCGCAGTTATTTCAAACACAAGTAACCCGACTGTTAGAATAACTTGTATGTGCCGTCGTTTTGTTTAATAAGGTTTTATTTACCTAGTTTTTTTACGTTACTTGCATTTTTTATCAGACCAAAGTAGCAAACGAGCATGCAGTCCATCTGATGGTAAGTAGTCACTGCAGTCCATGGACATCTCTAAGCAACCTCATACAGAACAGGAGCTCTATCTGAAGTCGATCATAGATGTATTACTACTGTCGAGGAATAAGATGGTCGCCTCATGTACAAGGGAGCCGGTAACCACATCATTCCACTAAAACGCCAGAACAGCTCGCTAGAAATTGGTATGGTTGCTGGTACTTCTTCGGTCGAACTGCACTGGTTGTATCACCTGGCTAAGCATTACAGTCAAATATAATTGAAACTCATAGAGGCGTTAAATCCATCAATCCGTTTAGGCTACAGCCCTTAGAAGGTTGTATACATTGGCTTGAAAACAACCCTTTTTGATGCAATGATTAAAGACTAAATAGTAACCATTTTGAAACTATGCCACTTATATTGATCACTGTAATAAACGAAAAGTTTGTGACATTTTTTGATATCTTTCAATACGCGCTATATATATCAATGGCACAATACAATATTTATTTATTGTAAAGTTTATTAATAAAGTATTGTTTAAATAACTTAAGAATAGAAAACCTCATCAGTTTATTTTTCCGGTAATATTAATTTAAAAACTTCGTCTTTATTAAAGAGCTCTCCCTCGTTTCGCAGAATATTAGGGTGTATGGATGTCACCATTTTATAAATTCCACCCACCTTAATGTTTTGATAAAATGGAGTCTTAACGCAGGAGATAGGTAAGTAAAAAATCATGTTACGAAGTATTTCCTAAGCTATATTGATGGAGTTTTATATGACGCAATATCATATTATAATATCCTTTGTATCATATATGATCTATGAGAAAAATATGTAATAGAAAGTAAATAGAAAAAGATATAAATGCTGATAAAGTTACAAAAATGACGCAAAAAATCCATAACAGATTTTGAATTAATTTTTTTGCTTTATAAAAAAATATAAGGAAGATATTTATTTTCATTGCATTTATGGAACCATAACAACTCATGTGTAATTTAAAATTCAACAACAAATTAATTTTCACGTAATTTCTAAGCGTTCAGTACAAGACACAAAGAGAGAAAAAGCGAGACAGTCGTGTGTTGGCTTAACGCTTTTCCTTACATGATGATTTCTACCATACATTTCCTACTGCAAACGGCGTCAAATAATTTCGTTTCAATACAATTCTTTTACTCCTAATATACATTGTGTATGCGTAGTATAAATTCTGTTATAATTTCGTGAAGGATGTAGATCTCCGCGAAAGTTAATTGCCGATAAGCTAAGCGAATATTTTTATGCAACTAGCTTATACCCGCGGCTCCGTTTTAGGTAGATTTCACACGGTAATGATAATTGGATAAATCACATGTGTTAATTCAGGTCATAAACTATCTGTGTGCCAATTTTCAGCGAGATTTTGGCATGCCAAAGTGTAAAGTCCCACATACATCCTCACAATCTTTCGCTTTATAGTATTAGTCAGATTCGTTCTGAATTGTTATTTGTTAATAATGTGACGTAACCGTTGCACTAGTGACAAACCACTTCTATGTAGACAATTCATTTTACACTCCTTTATTGTGTAGACAATAACACGCGACGACTTGTGGTTCGATTCATTGGCCATTTCCCGCGCCGTGAGCTGACCACAGATGCGGACTATGCAATCCGCAATGCACGGCTCAATACACAAGTGCACGGTAAGCTCACTTAATACCAGATATTCAAAGACGTATGTGAGTCTTTGTTCGGATTTAGTTTGCAATAGGTATTCGTTTTGTGTATTTTCTCAGGCATTTGAGAAACAGGATTACGGAATGATGAAAAATGTGTTTCTCTTATATTTTATTTACATTTTTTGATGGTACCTATTGAAATTTAAATAACAGGGTTTTATTTTAATATACATTTACATACGTAACAAGTACTATAATGATTCAATCAGAACCAGAATCAGATTTGTAATGATAGATCGTCATATATGCATTTGAAAAATAACTGCATAATTCAATACAATAGCGTGTGTATATAGTTTAAAAAGTCAGTCATCAGGCAACGACACTTTGGGCGTTTGGATTAATTAATACCACTGCACAATTCCAATACCAATGTCATGATTTTCAAAGTGTTATTTACCGGAAAAGTGTTACCTACCGGAATTATTTAATGTCCTAGTTTGGCTGATATCTACACTGTTATATTCTGAATGTAACCTCTATATCTATAATCTTTTCATCGATACTTAATCTATGCGTAACTTATATGAAAGGCAACTAAACTTTCATTATTATGTAAAGCCTCATTGTCCTTAATTAAATAGTAAAAAAATAACCGTATTCGCACACGAACCATTTAGAAAGTGTTCTGACCAATTTAATCCTCTAGAATCCATCCTCTAGAATTTTAAGTACCTAAGCGTTTTGTAATTTTTGGCTTGTTAATTGGGCATTGAATCTAACTTAAGTCTATAAAGATTACATAGTCTTGTAATGTATTTCTATTTGAAGTTCATATGATTAACACTGGCTTATTTATATTACTACGATGAGAGTGTGTTATACATGATAATCAAAATCGTACGGTTGTCTCCAAATTAGGCTGTGGATAGTTTTTTTTTTACTTTAAAGTATTGGGACTGTATTATATACGAATATTTTAGAGAACATTATTTAATTTTTAATTACTCTTATCGCATTCTCAATTAAAACTTATTTTGTGAAATTATTACAAAGCGTCATTTTAACGCCTCGGTCTAAAAATCTACTAAGAGCAGTCATAGCATAGATAGATTTTTTCAAACCATTATAAAGTAAGTATTGGTTTATTTAATCCTAATATTGGATAAATTTGAGAATTTATTTTAAGCATGTTTTTTGCTTTGGCTCGTAGTCATGCGCCTAACGTCGTTTGACTGATGACTATAAGCTACGATAATTTACGTATAATAAGTAGGCATATAATAGAAAGAATATATTAACGCACTTAAAACATATAAAGTAAATTAAACACGTCAAGTCCATACCTATGATAAAAATCCAGTGCATCGGTGGCCCAGTCTAGCGGTGGAATTTACTACGGCGATAGTAACTACAGACCGTGGGCGGCTGACGGGCCGTTTACCCCGACGGCTGAGTGTCTGCACCGGTTAACAGCTGGTTTCACTGATAATGCCGAAGCGGATGCTAGCGGGCATTGCACACGATCGCGATAGAGCAAAGGCCGGGTGCGTAGTGTTTTGTTTACGAACAGTGCGCGAGGGCGGGCGGCGCGTAGTGGCGCGAGTCGCGACCACCGCGCTCGGCGCGCAACAGATCAACAGATACGTCGGGTACACGACGCGGGCGGAGCGGGCGTCGCGCGGCCGGGCATGCCAGGGTGCCGGCGCGCGCTGATCGCGCGCCTCGCCCCGCGCACCTCGCCACTCTTGTGATTCTGACGTCACCACTGAAAACCTAAAATTCTCACGGGTGATTATTGTGCACCGACTACGATTTGCCCTCTCAGGCCCTGTCGAATGTCATGTGATCTTTCCAATTTCATTTAGCCGCGTCTCGATGTCAGACTTGATATGAAAAATAGAATAAAGTTGATTTTTAGCAAATTTTATTGAGATCGTAAACAAGACTAATTAGCATGATTTAATAATTAATTATTCATTATTTGTCTATAACTAAAGAGGTTAAGAAAAATTACCAATTTTAAATAAATAATATATTTATAAGGACGTATTATAAACATAATATATAAAATTGTAAACGAAAGAAGATATTAAGTATAAGCCAAGTACGAAAGTTATTGATTTTTCTTGTAAAAGTACCTATTTTACAAAAAAAAAGACGAGACAACTGCAAATTTCGCCGAGGTCTACAGTGAAAAGCTACAAAGCCAACGCAGCTGCTACATCTAATACATACTTACTTTATTTCCTTCTGAGCAGTTTTATTCTGTTATTTCAAATGAATCTTTGTAGACAAAGTGAGCGACATGATCCAATTTAAGCTTGTTTGTCCCGACAAAAACGTTTAATCTCTATGTAGTTAAGCAATAAAGAGTGACTGTGAGCAGGGTCTAAAAATACGTCGGAGGGCACTTAGGATTTTAAAAGTATGTTGGACAAACAATAGAAAGTGAGAATTTAAAAGGAGAGTGTCCGTGACGGCGCCGCCGAGTCACTATGCGCAATAAACTGCTTTTGTCAGACGTTTAATCCACTTGAGACTTTGTAGTCCGCGAGCAACGATCTGTACCGAGTCGGGAAACGAGTAATAACGCCGAAAATGTCACTTCCGCCGAAATTGTGTTACATGTAAGATAATTCTAATATAATAATGATATTGAAATAAATATAGTATAATACTATCAAATTATAATATAAAAATAGTTGGTAATTGTAAGAATAGCGCAAGCAATCCACATGGTGGTATGTGGCCACTGCTGCTGGATATTTGTAATCAATTCCAGAAAATATCATACCCTTAACTGAGGTTGGTCACAGATGTATCCTAACCCTGAAAACCAAGTTGAAACGCCTCGGATAAATATGTCTCTCTTATCACAAATTTTCTCATTATTTTATTGATGGATTTATAAGGCAAATAAATATCATTTTTATAAAACCCATAATATCTTTTAAAGATCTAGGATGACTGAAAAAATCTGTCTTTGACAAATAA
>DWLI01004335.1:0-10941 GCA_018249915.1 Cecropterus dorantes dorantes
CAACATTATTACTAAAAAGCTGGTATCATTATTTCGAAATTTGACATTTGCATGTGTCAATTTAGTCCGTAGCGAAAAGAAACGGACTATAGGTCTGTTTTGCTTTTATTACCCGAGTCTCAATTTTAGCTGAACATGAAGGATTTTGCCACCCTTTAGTACATTTTTCATTTAACTTTGAATTGTTCATAGCTGTGAATTAGCTATGATTGTGCTATGCATAGCGTCATCAAATTCATCATTTATTTACCGTTGTTAGTTTCGATATTTTTTATTGATATTTTTAGAAAGCCTACATTAATTTCGAAAAGTGTCAAATAATGATGTATCGTAACAAGAAAAAGGCTAATGAGACTGTTTAATAAGGACGAGGAGGCCGCGGCGGGCACGGTCCAGCACCAGTGGGTCCGCCCGCTGGGCCTCACCCGGGCCCAGGGCCGCACGGGCCGCCCGCGCCCATCCCCGCGACCAACTTGCCGCCCCGCGCAGCCCCCGTGCCGCACCAGGCGCCCGCGCCCGTCGGCCCGCCGCAGGGAGGCCCGCCGTTCAAACGCGGCGGCGGCCCGCCACACGGAGGACCCAGTGGACCACCGAAACGTGGAAGGCAAGTAACCCTCATAGCTTTGGGTGACCATAGGGTCCTTAGCTACATTCGTTTCGCAGCCAGGTTGCAAGCACATTTTAGCTGAACATATTTTATTCGTCTAAATGTATAGTAAACACTAGTACACAACACACAGTGAATAATTTGAAAACATTTAGATATTCTCGTACTATCCGGCGGTAAATACCTGAACAATGAGAAATACGTAAACGCCGCGCATGAGAAAAGACGTAAAATTTCTCAATGAACACTAAAATGTACGCTATACTGAACTCAGATCGTTATTCATAGCAAGTACCAATTAAACCAGAGAATTTAATTGACTCATACATGCTTATTCATCTTTAGTCAAGAGTCATTATCTAACATTTCCTTAGGCACTTTTGTTTGTAAGTACTATTTTATATTGAGTTTACCCTTAAATTAAAAATACTACTAAAATAAATAAATACAATTGATACAAATGGATGCAAATTATTTTATTTTATGTATGTTTTATCAGATTTGATGGCCCCAGAGGAGGAGGAGGTAACCCGAGGCCTGTGGGCTACCAACAAGTGCCGCCATCTCACAGTACACCACCACAATCAAATGGATATGGTCCACCTTCGTATGTAACCAATATATCTTCGTATGTACCCAATACAAATATCAATATCACTAATTTTACTATATTTTTTGAAAAAAATTGACTCATAATGATGATCCTTTGCGTTGATAGGAATGTGCCGTCTGATACACATATGACGTTAACATTAAACTGAGAAACTAACTTCAGTACCATTACATTGTGCAAAATATTAAACCATGATTAATTACTATGAATATTTAAACAGGCACACAGGATACCAACCATACGAGCAACAGGCTGCTGATCCCTACGCACCAAGCTCATACAATACCCCAAGGTATGTAGGTTTCTCTTTTGTAATATTGACAGTGGTGGTCAACTCCATTGAACATGCAAGTTTGCTACCCCTGACAGAAGGTTAGTTGAGGTAATATTAGAGCTGAAACACAACTGCATTTGAAAATGTATTTTTGGCCACCTGTCCATTAAAAACAGGATACTTATATATATAAAATGTATATATAAAATGTGTTGTGTGTAAAAGTTTTTGAAGGGCAAAGAAATTGCCTATAATTATCATTGCATTGTCAGATCCAATATTACTGTAACTAACCTTACTAATTATAATTTAGGACTATAAATGATGAAACTGTTAGCTTGATAGGAATTGCCGTCTTATACACAAATGCAGATACCTCATGCACTGATATATCTGTATTATATATTTTTTTACTCACTGCAGATGAACAATATTAATTGTACTTTTCTCTTTCCTTAGTTCATATCAAAGCAACAGCTACTCGTCATCAGCACCAGCCCAGCCCAGCTCCGGTTATAATTCTGGTTATGGGTCTAACTATGGGTATTCAACTGGTAACCAAGGCGGTTACGAAAATGATGGTTATGGGTCAGTAGTCCAATGGATTCTCAATGTCTTTTGTTTAAATAAATATCACACTTTTAGAATTTCAATGCCTTAAGTACAAATACCATGCACATAAAAAATATTCATTTAATCAGGCTCAAATTTCTCTGTATCCTAAACAAAATTACTTCTTCCTAGGGGAATTACACAGTCACGGTCATCATTATTACAGTAATTACAGAAATCGGTATTCGTTTGATACTTTACTTTTTAAAGTTTACATGCAAGATATTTTTAGCATTTTTGGTCTTACATCTTTGAAGGTTAAATCAGAAAGTGCGATTTGCTTCGCGTTAAATTTTGTTTTCTCACCTATATTATTTCATTTATATTTTAATATTATTATATAAATTGATTGCGATTCTGAATATAGCTATATCTGTGCTTTGTTCAGCAGCGGTGGCGGGGCGGGAGACGCGGGATACGGCGCATCGGAGCCCGCTTACGGCGGCTCTGCGCAGTCGTACGACTCGTACTCACAGCCCTCGTACAACTCGTACCAGCAGCCACAGTCACAATACAACAACAACTATGGTAAGTAGAATTATATTGCTGTCACAAAATTCAATTTTAAACATGTTTCAGATGAATTAACTGATCAACTGCTATTAATATAATTTGCATTGATATATAGTATATACCCGATGAAAGTGTAATGGATAACAATTATAAAATTCATTACATTATTTGCGATATTTGACTGATATATAACACAAGTAGTGTATTTGTGTTTAAATTAAGCTTGCTCTTCTAGTATGATACTAGTTTATCTAATTAAGCCACTCCATAAAGAAAATAAAAATAATTGCTAATAATCAATGATTACAGTTAGGGTTTAAAGAGCACTCAGATTAGTGTTTAGCTTGCTGCCAAAGTTGCTGAGAACTTATATAAGTTATTTATTTATTTATGTAAGGATATGTTATGCATTAATTAAGATAAATTATAAAATTATAATGGCAGTCTAAATTAACATGAGAATATTATAATAATATATACAATAGGACTTAAATGTCAAATATAAAGCATACATCAAGAATCAAAATATTTAAATGAAGGTGTAATGTCAAACAATGGTATATGGTTAGATGGGCGATAACTATAATAATTCGCTATTCATTATTTTGCACCTATTCTATTTACAGTTATATTTCACGTTGTTACCGTTTTAAAATAAAGTAAATTAGAAACTAACATTTCAAATCTCCTAAAAATTTAAGATTGACAATAAATAGTGAAAATATTGTCAGAAAATGGAATAAGGACTACAACAAAAGTTGATATGTTTGTTGGTTGCATTTATAATATCAGATATGTTTGAAGTGCATCTCAATTAAATGAAGTAGTTAAGTGTTCGTAGTGTTTTAAATATTATAAAATTTACTTGAAAATATAATTTGAAGGAGATGATTAGAGGATGCCTCACAAAACTGCATTTATATTTTTATAAAAATGAAATATGCTCTAGTTTACAGTATCTTTTAATTGTTTGCATTACAGGCAGTTGGTGATCTGTTTGAGTGTAACAGAGACTATTTGGGTCTAAATACAACAAACTCGAAATAATATGTAGCTGGATCAAATTTATGAAGCCTATATTGGATTATGTTGTATACTATTATTATTGCTGAACTACATTAAGGTTGTAGTGTATTTTTATCAGAAGAAGGCAAAAATGAAATTTGTTTACGGAAACATTTGACTATCAGACTGTACAAGTGTTACAATAAGTTATTTTGACATATTTTATAGATGTAGGTTTTTTCTTTGTGAATAGCTTCTCATGTTTAGTATAGTATTAATTTCCAATAGACTATAATGCGATATTGACCCAAATTCCACAAAGAAAACTGATTAATGATTATGTTTTTTTCTTTACATTATGTAACACTGATAGGTAGGTAATTTTATGTTTAGACTTTAAGGATCCGATTCTATAATAAAATGATGAAATTCACTGTGTATGCTTTATTTATTAACAACTTCTTAGTTATTAATGTGAGGCCATTTATGAGGATTAGTTACGAATTTTATTCCATATTAAATCTAATGTTAGTTATTAGTAATGATGAAAAAAATTGCATTCCTATGATTATGATATAATTATATGGACATATCCATATAAAAGGGTTTGAAAATTGGTTCAAAGCCATTATCAAATTATTATACTGAAGGTAATGTAAGCAAGAGAATGAAGGAAGCATACAAACTGATATTTTCACCTTCTATTTTACACAAGTATTTAGTGTTGATATGAGATATGTTATTAATAATGATCCAGCTCAACTATTAACAACAATATGCTAGTATACAGATACCCTACTCAAGGTATAACGCCACCGTGCAGCAACAACAATTTATTAAGGGTCCACTATTTTGGCACCCAGCTTTGGAGATTTATTTTGTTTGATGTGACACAGGTAACAACAATTTAATATTTTTTATTACATGCGACGAGTAATTAGTATTTCTTGTTATATAAAGAAATGTCGCAAGCGTTTTATGTTTATAAATCATTTGTTTAAAAACATATCCAAGATTGGTAAACGAAATAAACAGTATTTTCCTTATTATTGGGAAATCCATGGGTGATATTGTTGGAAGCATGAGATTGAACACATTGCAGACCAAGAGAGGCATAATAACAAATATTTGTGGCCCTATGAAGTAATCAAGTATACCAATGGATGTACAATTATTAGTTTGTAAGAATGTATTGAGTGACACAGTTGCAGTGTCCACTATCTGGATAGTTATAGTTATAGCGTACAAAGTGTTTCCTGTGATTCCATTGAGGTAATATAACTAATGTGCAAAGTAATTATGGCCTCTGTGTAGAAATGGTGGCCAGGTACTTTTTTATGTACAAAATGATCTTAAGTAATTTACAGGAAACAAAGAAGGAAAAAAGGTTATTTACAAAGAAGGGTAGCAAAGGCATATGTATTTCAGGTATCAAAAAATATACCGATTGTTTGCATTCTAGATATAAATATACTGCTACTTAACTATAAAACTATAACTTTTATATGCCAATTAATCGAAACAAGATTTTTCTAGCAGTCTAAGATACCCACAAGTATATTAATTGTGATGATATCCTATGTATAAAAAATCTTATTACCAGATCTTATACACATTCTTTTTCATTTGTGTTCAAATTTATATATAATAATTTACAAGCAATAGAATAATTAACATGTATTTTTATTTGGCAATAGTTAGTATATTACAATTTACTTTTAGTAGATTCTGGCTTACACTAAAATGCTACCATAGGCATGTTCATTTGATGACTAGGTAAAGTACTTGTGGAGAATCTAGATATTCTAGATAATATATCTAATTTTAAACCTTTCTTTCAGTATCAAAAGAAATCGAATATTAAAAAGTGATTATAATAGAAATATAAGAATATAAGTTATTTACGGTCACAGTTTTAAATTTAGTACAGACTGTGCATAGTTAGTGAATTGAATACAAACAGCAAATAATAATTACTATGATCCATACTTACTTACTTAGAATGATAAGCTATGCGTGGGTTTTTCAACTAATGTGCAGAATATTTCTACCGAAACTACAATTTTTAAAGCAGTTGTTGAGCAGGCATTAGCAAAAAACGATTTTGTAATTGCCTACAAATTTTAAATTTTGGGCTTTGTGGATAATAATTTTATCTCATCTTGAAATGAGCTACAATATTTTCTTAATAAACATTATTATGATGTTGCCTTACTGAATATATTTAATTCTAATATCATTTTTTTGTTTTTCAGGATAATTAAATGAACAATAAAATTATTGGATGAATAATTAAAATTATAAACTGCTCATGCAGTTCATACATTTGGGATTCCTATGCAAAAATGAATGAAGTGCAAAGGTGAGTTCTTTAACATACATATAAACACTATTTATATATGTCACAAGTTTATTTGATAACTATCTCCACCTGAATTTTTTTAATTTTATGATGGTAAAAATGTATATTAATAATTATCATTTATGAGTGCGCCTACAGTGTCTTTGAATCGAGCAGTTAACTTTATGAAACATGGTATTATTTCACAAAGAAGTGATGCTTTCAAATGATTATAATAAAAACTATTCTAAGTAATGAGTACATACATAGTAAATAAATGTTTTTACTGACAGTTCATTTGGATAAGTCCAGGGCACTCATGACAGTAAAATTCCTATGGAGTGGGGACATGAGTATAAAAAAGAGTTAAGAGTTACTAATCTTTGCTTTAAACAATTTATTGTAATTATTTACAGGTACACTTTCGGTTCTACTCGACTTCCGACAAGTTGAGCAGACAAGACACGAAGAGAAGTCGTTTGGAAAAATCTATTATATTATATCTGTTAAAAATCTATCTATTAAATATATTTTTTATGAAATGGTCATTTTATTTGAATTCATTATCAACATTAAAAATCCTATTCTCTATTTTGAAAAGATAGGAGAGGCTTTTAGAGGTACATATCAATAAGATAAATATAATAATATATCACAAAATACCAATATTACTAACTACCCAGTAAAATTATTCTACTTTACCTTTATAGATTATATATAGATTATTATACTCTAATATTCGGTTCCATAACATATAGTGTATATAGTCCGCGACAGAGTTACATATTTGAAAGTTACAGTCAACTGTATAAGAGCAAGAAAACTATATTATAGTAGGTACATAATTCAAAGTTTTTGTCGTAATAAATATGAGTCATTCCAGATTGTATTTGTAATATTTTGGAAGTAAAGATAATCTGAAGGATCATTTATCCTTCGAGAAACATCCAATACTGTCCGATAGGATTAAGTATTATGAAGTTCTTATTTAAAATTTGTAACCTTAATTATCATCGATTCACATTTAATTCTAAAAGGATCTATAAGCAAAGTAGAAGAGATGAAAAAAATATCTATTTCTAATTCGTCTGAGCGGCATCCCTTTTTCGATTACGAGTTGTGCGGCATTGTCACTTTGACGTCATGCGATTGTCATTTGACGTTTATAATGGCTCAACTATAGTTCTATAGTTGATTAAAAAAAATGATTTTGTAGAAAAGTTGAACATGTACGTGTAAGAGTATTATACGTCCGTATTGTTGACTCATAAGCGTGACGAGGTTTGCCACTCGTATTGTATGATACATTATAGATTAAATACCTAAATATCCTTGTTCTTTTTTGCCGACCACCATGATTATATTTGCCATATATTCAAGACGCACTATGATTATAGTTGCCTCCGGCCAAAAGGCCAAGAATACATTGGACTGCATTTTAAAATACGTCCTTTATGTCTATCTTTCATTCACGTAGTTACCTACTTTAATTGCTATCCTAAGCGTGAACTAATTAAAAAATCTACTTTCAGACGTTAACCACAAAAAAAAACCATAGATAAATTGGCGTTATTGTGGGTCATTATTACTTTTAGGACCACATGGTTAGGTGCGTTCCACGCTATGGTAGTCCTGATTTTAGTTTATTTATGAACTTTAATTTTCGTCACCCATTCCTCATATTTCGTGAGATAAATTTAATACAATTATACGGTAAGGTTAAGGAAAATAAATAGGCGATAAAAATAAAACATACTTTAGTTTAAAATATTTATTATCTAGGGTTGTGCTTCTGGCAATGTGGTAATGATATCTGAGTCACCAGGGTCAGTAATCGCCAGTGTGCATACTCTGTAGTATTTACCGCAGGCTGTTCCCAGCTCAATATTGTTACCACTGTAGTGGTGGACTCCAGTCTTGGCCAACAGAGCGTAGTACTCAATCTCTGATTTCCTGCAATAAAAATCACATTTGTATAACATGTTTATTGTGTTTATTTTTTTTGAAATCAGATTGAAGGAGAAAAGTAGCATTCAGTACACTTAAAGTGGTTACTCCTGCCCATGTAGACATCTCCAAGGAATTTCATACAGAACAGGGGTTCTATCTGAAGTTAGTCACAGATATGTTGCAACTTCCAAGGATTAAGTTGGTCACGTCATATACAAGTGAAATGGCAATCACAACCTTCTATCGAAACGCAGATTGCTTCATGATAGAAATGAGTGTGGTGGTTCCTCCCAGGTCCAACTACACTAGTTCTACCACCTAGAATGAGTTCTTATTAAGAATATAATGTGTCCTTTTTTTTATTTAAAATATTTTTACGGTTTTGGCCTAAGCACCTTCTAACCTATCTTTATTAATTCACGGCCATTTTTTTCAAATGTGTCCTTTTAGTGGCAAAGTGTAGAATTTTTCTCTTACTGATATATAATTTATATATCAAAGTAGTGTACCATGAAAATAGGCTAAGGATTTTAGTGATCTTAGGTTTATTTTTTAAATATTGTGTATATAACATAGTTATGGTGTGAAAGGTTTTAAGTTAAAATAATTTAATCTCACCTGTTAAGACCAAGCAAATGGATTCACTGACAGACTACTCCATAGGGTTCCCTTATTTTTTGTAAATCAGAAAAATAATATTTTGAGTCCTATTAACAGTTAGGGCACGCACAGATAGAATCAGGAATATTTTTTATCCTGCCAAATCAAAATGTGCTGAGGCGTAAATTTGAGCGTTCTGAGTGAGGAATCACAAATTTCATGCATTAAATTCGTAACAGTTCAACACAAAAACCGAAAATATAGTGATTTTATTAACGTTGAAAGTGCTCATTAGAGTTTACTAACATCCAACAAACGATGATCCTATTGATATTTCTCTTAGTTTGTGGACTTTTGTATTTTACTTCAAACTCAATGATTTCTGATTTGCATAAAGCCCTTATATGGAACAAAGACTCATTTCTGTCTTGTATAGATTTAAATTTTTCTGATTTATTTAGGGAACCATACTTCTTTGTCAGAGGACTCCATATGCTTCCCTTAGACAAGTGAATGGGAACTCTACTTCTCAGTAGTCTCACCTTAGCGGGGGAGCGTTCTTGGCGATGATGACCAGTTTGGCTTTTCCTTGCCTCAAAGTCTTCAACGTCTGCTTGTAACCCAGACAGTACTTGCCCGATTTCATAACCAAGGCCAGCCTGGAGTTGATAGACTCAATAGTCTTTTTCTGTAATAAGGTTTTAAATTAAGTTCCATTCGAAAATTGAAGTAAATTAAAACATAACATACTTACTTTGAGAAAAAATAATTTTGTCATAAGTTACAGACACATTTTTATTAACATGTTTGATACATCCTCAACCCCGCAAATTATTTAATTAGCGAGCCTATCGAGTGTCATATTATTTAGGACTTAAAATATAGGAGGCTAAACCGTGGATAACGAAAAAGCCATGCCATTAGTCCATTAGGTTATAAAATCAATACACGTGTTAACACTTACTTGTTTCTTTGCCGCAACCATGATGATAGTTGTGTGCAATACACTGTAATAATAAAAGAATTGTTAATAATTAACACGAAAAATGATAAATATTGAAAATATCGACAAATTTGAGGAGAATCAAACCTCTTCTACGAGTAGCTGAATGAAAAAGACAAATTTGAATCAGTGTTGCCAGCATGGCAATGCCATTAAATTTACAGATAATAATTAAATAAAACTATATTGGTACAGCATTTACGGTAATACAACATAGTTGTACGATCAAAATAGTGTATTTCAAAATCTGCTGCCATTATTATTACAACAGTTATTGTCCGGAAAAGCCGTCCACAATGTTAGTGTTTAAATGGTTTTATTTACAGAAAAATAACGTGTTATCAGAATTATTTGGAGTACAGATGACCATTCTCCCCGATAAATATCGATTTTCAAATCGGTTTGAAAGTGAAAAAAGGGACACACATTGTTGTGCGTCGGGACCATTTTTTTCAGCTAGCCTCATGCATTTTGCATATAGATTGCAGAAAATACAATATTATTTGCCGGAAAAAAATATAACAAAACAAATACAGTACTGCGTATGTCATTTCTTACTTTTTGTATTTTATTTCATAGTTTATGACATCTCAATCTTTCAACATCGACAAATATGATTGAATCTTTAAGTACATATTACTTCATAAAACATTTATTGACATTTCTGTTATAACATGAGATATTGTGCTATATAGCATTGTGTTATTTTATATTTATTCAAAGTAGCCAACGAAGCAATGAGTACACATGAGTTCACATAACCTACTATGACAGTAGAGTATAGTTGTTTTCGAAACTGTAATGGGGCGTCCACACTACCTGATTTGAATGTCGATTGCAGTGCATTGAAGTATCATGACAGGATAGTCTGCTGCAGATTTTCCATAAGCACTGTAATTACAGTAGATCTACTGTATATTCATTTTTTACTGTGGACTGTAAAAGGTCATTACAGTATACAGTAAAAATTTATTTCAAAATTTTGATCGAGGACTGTCGTTTTTTTGTTGTTTAAATGATCTTTTTCCGTCGACGTAAATTTACCTTAAAATGTGATTTACTATAATTTTGTACAAAATACAGTTTTTCAAGTTGTAAGCACTGTAATTTTATAATCACGATCTGGAAGCACTGATCTACTGTCACTGTCAGTATCATACATTTCGGCTAGAAAAACTCGGCTCAGTATATTGAGGTTATGTTAAACATTGATGTTTAAAACAAAATTCAATGGAAATACACAACACTCCTGGATCATTGCGGTGCCATAAATGCCGTCATGTATTGCTTGAAGATTTGAACTCAATTTATAAAGATCCAACATGTGATTTGTCCGTATGTAACAGTTACTGCGTTAAAAACTTTATTTATATTCAAGACGACCAACTACCAAGTTGGATTAAGTTGAGGATTGAAAGTGAAA